>JAJONZ010028144.1:0-13978 GCA_029582445.1 Solanum paucissectum | reverse complement strand
AGGGAAAAGACCAAAATACCCTTACATTTTCCGGACGGATTTCCCTGCCAACTGCCCAACTTCCAAAGGGCATATCTCACTCATACGAACTCGGAATCGAGCAAACTCGACGGCGTTGGAAAGACCATTCCACGAGCTTCGCAAACATAGCTGTAACTACACCTAAATCATCCTGAGATAGGAGTTATTACTGCTCAAATTTGGCCAAAAACTCACTTTTATCCCATACTTAACCAAATTTCCAGATTTTTTTCGAATTCTTTCCAAAATGACAAAATTTCAAATTTCAAGCCTCTTCAAAGTTATTTCAAATTGCCGGATGTTACACTATGTCAAAATGAACATAAACTCCTTGGGACCGCCCATTGGCTGAGAGCCTGCCTCTCTGGAAGGACGTGCACCTACCACATCAGAAGTGGCAGCTTTTCTGACAGCTGTCTTGTCGTCCTTTCACATCGCAGTCTTGCAGGGACCAGGTCCCTTACAAACTTCTTTGTGGGTTCTTCAAAAGGCTTGATGGCTGACTTCCTTCTTAGGATGAATGAATTTAATATGGTTTTTGTCATGTAGAAAATATCAACCATAAAGAGTAATTACCCGTTGGACAAACACCCTCGTCCATTCTGATTGGTGTAGTACGCTGACGCCTCACCAACCTCTGACACGACAACTTTACAACTATACCCCATTATAGATCTGGACGAGAGAACTCTACCTGGGACCAGGCCCCTGCGTTTGTGAGACACTGAAGCATACAATCTCGTCCGCTCTTCCTGTTGGTGTAGGACACTGCACTTTTCACCTACCACTTGACATGACAGCTTTACAACTGTACTCCATTTGTATCTGGACGAGAGCACTCTGCCAGGGACCAGGTCCCTACATTTGTGAGGATCATCAAAACACCTAGAATATAACATTTTCCCCCTTTTTGATGATTACACACAAATATTCCTCACACTAAGTTTATTCATTCATTTCCCTGTCAGCAGTCCCAATAACAAGGATCTGGTTCCTTGTTAGATCGATAAGTTTGTTAAATCTTCAAAACTTCATATCAACTTCGAACTAACATCTCATATCAGCTTCGAACTAACATGATTCATCCTTAACGCGTACAGGGACACACGAACCACTGCCTTCATTAAAAAATATGTTCGGGAAGAAGTGTTCCAAATTGTATGTGATGTAATTGCTGAATTAGACAAGGCATTTTGTACACATTTCAGAATTTGTTTCTGCCATTACAAGACACCCTTTTTGTAAATGGTGTGGAATGTGTAGTTTATGAACGGATAACAAATTATCACGGTTAAACATAATGAGGATTCCAAGCTAAATCTGAAAACATGTCTCTGTAGTAAAAGAAGGATATTGGGAGTTTCTCTGTTTGTTTACTCTAACAATCTTTGTCCCGAATGGATTTTTACATTGTAAAACTCACTAATTTTTTAGGACTGATTGTCCAGATTGATAAGTGATTTTGCATACGACTTTAAAAGCCAAGCACACACTAAACAAATATCAAGCACTTGGCCCAAAATCCCACAAGATGGCAAGGTATTCAACTTAACCATCCACAAGCAATTTGGTACACTTAGTCTGTGAATGTCAATTGAAGGTGCAAAGTTTTAATGTTCCACTAGTTCGTGGCTTCATCTAACTCTTTGTCGCATTGGAAAAAACCTTTATGCATTGCAGAGCTTACCTTAGAGCTAGAGGAATTCAATGGCTTTAATAATCAAGTGCATACTCAAGTGGAATTGACTACAAATAGTTCCTAATCTCATAACATAAAACCTCATCCGGTTTAGGTAGTTCATAGTTTGCGGTTTATTAAGAGAAAAATACAGAGTTTGAAAGCTTTTTTACTGCAAGGCTTTATGCAGGCCTTTGTGAAATTAGTAATTTTCCATCATTGTTTAGGTGTATACACTGGCAGATTTATGATATTTTTCAGTTGGAGTTCAAAACAGAGTGTTCTCAGACAGCATGCCACCTGAAACTCTTATCCTCCTTTAATTGTGCGTTTAAATGAGTTTATGAATGAAATATTATGCTAACGCACATGAAATTTGGTTGCCGAAAATCTAACAGTAGTAGTATGCTAATGTTTAAACCGTAAATTCATTTAATCTTTACAGTATCCTCATTACTTTGAGAATTATTAAGTTGTTACTATTTGAAAACTTAGTATTAAAATGAATTTCTCTCTTTCATAGCGAATGTGCTAGCCTATAAGTCGACGTATCTGAGTACATTAAAACAACACTTTGTGACTAACTATTTGGTTGCCTATTCTTGTGAAAAATTGTGTGAGCTTTCCATGAAACCTATCTACTAAGATAACATTTGTTTGTTATCTTTATTATTTTAATAAATGTAGTATGGTTCTACTCTTTGCCTTTCTAGAAAGACTAAATCAAATTTTAGCATATGACGGGTATGAATTCTTATGACATGATTTTACTAATGACAATGAAATTGATTTTGTGTAGATAGATAAAGATATGTAATAGACCAGAAGAAAAAGTAACTGATCACAATTATCTGATGACTCTTCATAGAAAGACGACTCTTCATAGAAAGACAGATAAAACTAATAGTTGTACAACTTTGTCTACAAGTTTTTTAACCTGCTCATGTTGCAAGTTAAAATAAAATTGATGTTATTTAAAAATAAAATAAAATATATATATATATATATATATCTTAATTCATCCGACTAGGTGATATGTGCTTTTGTATTTTTATAAACTTTATAAACTGCATAACATATTCAATAACGTGTAAGCTAATCAAGGTAGTTTGCCACCACGCGAAGCGCGGGCTATTTACCTAGTTTTACTTTATATTTTATTTAATATGTTAATGAATTTGGATCACTAATGTAATTATTATTTTCATATCAATAAAATTATGACGAGATTGATTTTGAATTTCTGGAAAATGTGGCTGTCAAACCTATTACCATTCAAATAAATATTTACGTTGGTGGATTGGGTGATAGAGAAGAAAATCAACTTGTGGTTTGATCCAACACAAGATATTCTATGAAACCTTCACCAAATTGTGTAAACATTATTAGCATTAAAACTATCATAATCACACCATAACACTTTTAATTACAAGATTTAAGTTTGATATGTTCAATCTTTTAAATTGTCAATTATAATAAAATTAGTTTCTGCAGGCGTTATACGTGCATCTCGTGCGCCTCATGTGCATTTGAAAAATTACAAACTGTAAAGAAGCAGAATGGGGAAATTTTCTTTGTGTATTTCTCTTCTCAATATGTACAACTATATATAGGAAAAGTAACAAAGAAGCAAAAGAATATTCCTATACACTTGTCTATCTCTAATTGGACTAAAATCTAACAAACTAACCAAATTGTATTTGTTGATCACGTGACCTCTTCCTTGATTGTTTCTAATGTGTGGATAGGATTATATCCAGCACAAGATGATCCAACGGATGTGACAATGCCAGGTGTCTTGTTTGTAGGCAAATCCAAAACAGCTAGTGAAATTTGAAAACGAGACTTAGTGCCCATTTGGATTGACTTATTTTAGGTGTTTTTAAGCCAAAATAGCTTTTAAGCAGTTTTGAAGTGTTTGGGTAAAGTTAAAAAGTGCTTATAAGCACTTATTTTAAATCCAAAATAACAAAAATAAGCCAAAAGCCATAAGTTAGAAATCCTAACTTACGGCTTTTGGCTTATAAGTCATAAGCCAAAGCTAATCCAAACAGGCCCTTAGGATCCTTGTTTATTGTTTCTGTCGTCATTACCGCCACTTCTCCTCTACTCTTCTCTTTAGAATTAATATCATTAATGGAGGATGAGGATGAATTGATAATGTCAACACCTCCCTTCAAGGTGGAGGGGCTCGAAGAGACACCCATCTTGCCAATCAAAGAGGTATGAGAGGGACCACAAAGTGGTTTAGTGAACAAATCTGCAACTTGTGAAGATGACGACACAAAATGAAGAGAGATTAAACCAGAGAGAATTTGTTGCCGCATGAAGTGACAATCAATTTTAACATGTTTTGTCCTCTCGTGAAAAATAGGATTTCGTGCAATGTGAATAGCGTCTTGACAGTCGGAGTGAACTGGTATGGGCAAAGATGGAGGAGCTGACAAATCACCGAGAAGACGATTGAGCCATGTGATTTCAGTGACGACTCATCGCATAGACCTATATTCTTCTTCGGCAGAAGAAAGGGAGATGGATACTTGCTTTTTAGAATTCCATAAGATATGGGAGCCACCGAGACTTATGAAAAAACCACTTACAGACCTTTGTGAATCAAGACAAGATGTCCAATCTGAATCACAAAAAGCCATTAAATCCAGTGAAGTAGTGGCTGAGAGATAGAGACCTTGGCCAAGGTCTGTTCGAAGGTATCGTACCACACGAAGTGCAGCATGAACGTGGGGAAGTCTGGGTTCATTCATGTATTGGCTGAGGTGTTGAACTGCAAAAGAAAGGTCGGGTCTTGTGTGTGTTAGATAGTTTAACTTTCCAATGAGTCTACGATAAATTGTTGGTTCCGTAAGAGACTCTCCAGAAGTGGATGAAACCTTGATTGAAGGATCAAGAGAAGAGGAAACGGAGGACAAATAGGCACAATCAAATTCAGAAATCAGGTCAAGGGAAAACTTTATTTGGTTCACAATGATACCATGGGACTCTCGCAGTATCTCCAATCCCAAAAAATAATTTAAGTGTCCCAAGTCTTTTACTTTGAATTAAGCATGAAGGAACTCTTTTAGAATAGACAATTCAATAGGATCATTCCTAGTGAGAACAATAACATCAACATAAACTGCTACCAAACAAACAGAATCCCCTGTTTTTTTTTTTTTTGAAGAAAAGGGAATAATCATTTAGAGAGGATGAGTATCCCTTAAAATTCAAAGTTGCTGCAAGGCGAGAATACCACTGTTGTGATGCTTTTTGCAATCCATATAATGATTTTCTAAGATGACAAACATGATCTGGACTAGCTGGAGTCATACCCGTAGGAAATTTCATATACACCTCCTTTTGAAAATCTCCATGTAGGAAGGCATTATTTACATCTAGTTGAGACATAGGCCAACCCTTTTTAGCTGCCACAGGTGAAAATGTCTCAAAAAAATCAATACCTTCTCGTTGAGTATCTCCACGAATGACCAACCTCGCATTTAGTCTCTCTATTGATCCATCTGAGTTATGCTCTACTTTGTAAACCCATTTACAAGGCAGTGCCTTCTTTCCGGGGGGTAATTTAACCACATCCCAAGTGTGGTTATCAACTAAGGCTTGAAATTCTTTGTCCATAGCTTCAATCCAACCTGGATGTTTAGCTGCTTGAGAGAAACTACAAGGCTCTTGGACATTAGTGATAGAATTGAGCAATTGTCTATTAGGCAAAGATAAAGCAGAGGCAGGATAAATAATAGGATTAACAGGTGAAAGAAAACAAGTATTGAGTGGATCAGAAAACAATACAATGTTGCATAGATAGTTTGATGGGTAGGCAGGGGTTCTGTGAGCCCTCTCCGACCTCCTGTGTGATGTTGTAGAACCAGCTACAGATTGATTAGTTTCTTGAATGCTTGAGGAGACTGGAGAAGCAGGTGAGGTAGAATGTGAATGAGGAGGAGGAATATCATGAGTCTGAATAGTAGAATTATTAGAATGTTGAGATGTTGGATGTGTAGAATCATCTGAGAGTGGGGAAGGTTGAGGAAACATTGGAAGAATGAAAGACTCATAAGAGAAGGAAAAATAGATTCATGAAACTGAACATTTCTCGAGACAAAAACATTTCTGGTTTTGAGGTTCAAAACTTTATATCCCTTTTGCCCAATAGGTGTCACGACCCAACCCACCGGGCCGTGCGGGAACCTACCCTAACACCTAAGTAGGAGAACCCTCATATCCCAATACTTAAAAATCATGCGGAAAATTTAGAAAACTGCAGAATAAAGGAATTTCATATAATGTTTTTATTTAAACAAGAGTTTAAAACGACTCAAGTTAAGACTTGTAAAGTAATTAACTCCCCAGGATCTAGTCTAAACAGGTACAAGAGCTAATAAGAGTACAACACATGATATAATAATGAAAAGACACTGCTCCCACCACATGGAAGGAATTATGGAAGCTGCTGGAGATTATCTTCGTCTTCACCTATGAAACATCACCGAACCAGCATCCAGACTATGCCCAAAAGACATAGAAAGAGTAGTATCAGTACAACCACACGTACTAGTAGGCATCATCGGTCAACCCGAATACCCACCACATAATATAAGAAATCAACTAGTGAAACATGCAATAAGACTAATCGTTCCTCCACCTTTTATTCCCCACCGTCTCAAAGCTCTAACCATACTCGTTTCGTTCTTGGTCTTACCTAGTCATTCTATCCCTTTTAAAAGGTATTCCGCCATAACTAACCCCAACCCGGTCAACACCCACGACAAGCCTACACTTCACTCCCATATCCACTCAACTTGTAACCTCGTATTTCACCTATCAAGGATTACTACCCCCAAACTTCAACAATAATAACCATGACCACATTCTAGCTAACAAGGATAGCACCGAGACCCTTAGTTTTTCCTTACCATGCTACAACCTAGTTTGGGTCCCTACCATTCACAATTCATTACACAACCTGATACCTCCAATTAACTTCAACATCGCAACCCCCTCATAATAGAGCATAATGCATAAACCACTAAACTCTTCATAAAACATGTCCAATTCCACACTATGAATAATATGAGCATTTACACATAGAATAGAAGTCAACGGTCCTCTCATGGAACCCACACCCAAACTGTTAGTGTACCGATACGTGGTACCAGATCCAATATTTATGCCGGAACGTGGCAACCGATCCAAGTTAGTATGTCAGAACGCAACACCCCATCCATTCAACAAGCCACAATCACAATCACAAGTATATTCTTAAATCATACAATCAAGTCATGATTCATGGCATTCATCATTCTTCCATCATCGCTTACAATTATTGTGATCAATAATGCAACATTCACATACATACTGGTATTATAATAAAGCAATAAAAAATATACATCACACAATCATGAAATCATAACCATCACCTCAACCTATTCCACAAACTAGGGTTTCCTTCTATGGTATACGATTGATGTACCACTTAAGGATATACGCATAATCAACCCTGGTTTGGTGCACAAAAGCCTAAGCATCAGTGCTACCATCAATTTCATCATACTACGTAGTGAATAACAAATTCATAACTATTCAATAAATAAACCTAACCTACCTGGACACCAAGCAGTCAAAAAGAGGTTGTAGATGAATTCATGGTTTTTTGGACGATGAAACGATGGATTTGGCCAAGAATTTGCAAGCTATCGCCATCCCCACGCTAGAAATATCTTCCTCCATGTTTCCCAAGCTCAGATCAGCTTTTTAGAGGGTTTCTGGGTGATTTATGTCTAATTTGGATGTTTTTGGAAGAGTGAGAAAATGAGGTTTTGCGTTATTTATATTCTTTCTCGCCTATCCCGCTCTGGCGCCAACTTACCCCGCTGTGGTGCCGCCGCCCTAGCGGGATCTGGACCACCCTGGCGGGGCAGTGGCCCAGTAATTTTCTCAAAGTTTTCATTTTCCTAAATAATGACGGTTCGGGTGGTTACAATAGATACTTATTTATCCCTCGTTCTCCCCCGAACGACTAGTGGATGGATCACTACGTACCCTATCTCAAAGTATCTTTAACTAACGAGTTAGTCCATTACAAAATCATGGATGAGAAAGGTTTTTCAAATTTGAATCACGAAAGGTTCTATATTCAAAGGACCGTCCAGGGACATGACACAGCGCCCGAAAAAGAATTTCGTCCCAATTTACACAGCCGAACCCCGTCAGGGTGGCAGCCCTCCCGCTAAGGTGGGGTTGCTGTGGCGATGAACCTCTCGCAGTGGCGGGAGATCAAAAACTGTAAAGGGGGAAATAAGGAATGGTTTCCTCATTTTCACCCTTTTCTTACTCAATACTCTATAAATTCTCTCAAACACCTCACTCCAAACGTCGCACTCCAGGTAATTCTCTTGTTCCTTACGCTCTATACTGTAATACTTACTTAACTATGATTACATGATGCTTAACAATCGATTTAGAAATGGTCTTTAGGTTGTTTTCAAAAATGAACATAGGTTGCCTGATTTGTTAGGAAAACGTAGCATAGGTACTTCCCTTACGTCCCCAACGTATCCACAATGTTCTGGACGTAAGGATTTTGTAAAAATACAGTCGAATCAGTACCAAAATGGGTGGGGGGAAGTTGAAGGGTCTCTTGATAGAAAACTTTGATTTGGGTGCTATTTAGGGGTTATTTTGCAAAAATGATTGCATATGTAGGTACTAGGGTACTTTATAGGCTCTGATCTGCTGAAATTCTGTCGAAAATGAGGGTTTTGGGGAAAAGAGGCGCCATGATCGTGCCTAGAGTTTGTCCCAGATGAAGGCCACTCTAGCGACCTCCATCCCGCTATGGCGGCCTCCATCATCCCGCCCTGGCGGGATCTTGGCCGTTGTGGCGGGACTGGGGAAACAGTAGCCTGGGTCCCCTATTAAGGCTTAGAAATTTTATTCCCCCTTGCCCATCTAATGTCCAGTCCCATGGAGTTCTAATGTACTTATCAATCCTTTTTGCAGGCTTCTCTAAATGGCTGGTATCAACGAGGAGAATTTCCCTTTCGTCCAGTTTCCTGATGCTGCTAGTCGGGAACGATTCCATGACCACCAGAACACTAAATTCTATTGCGAGCGGGTTTTCCACTTACTGAATCTGGAGGAGAAGGTGCCTGCCTTTCACGCTAGGCTTATGGAGTTTGGATGGCCCCACTGACAGAGGCTCCCCCTGCTGCTCGTTCTACCTGGGTAAGGGAGTTTTACGTCGTCCTGCCTACTGTTCAATGGAACAATCCTCACCCCTTCATCCGTATCCGAGGAGTTGACATCCCCTTTAATGCCACAACCATCAACAAGGTGCTAGATGTGCCCGAGGTCTAAAATACGGAGTACGAGGCAAAGCTGAGGGAGATGGATCTGGGTTGTTTTAGGGACACCCTGATCGAGCGTGTGCGCCGGGACCAGGTCTACTGGGCTATTGCAGAGGGCATTACTAGCACGGATTGGTTACCTGATGCTAAGAGGTGGCTACACTTGGTTACCAGGAGGATTCACCCATCGGGCAACCCCACAGACGTGACATTTCCACGGGCTTTAGTGGTGGAGTGTGCGATGCAGGGTATTGAGCTGAATATGGAGGAGCAGATTATTTTGGAGTGGAAGATGTTCTACCGAGGCAACAAGAAGGCATTCTTCCAATCCGGACTCGTGACTGTGCTGTGTAAACAGGTGAGGGTTCCACTTCTCGACACCGACAAGGTACTTCCCATGGATCCCCTCTTTCACCCTCTTTTAATTAGGCAGGGTTCTACCTCTAAGAGCAGATGAAAATGACAGGTCGGACCAACAGCAGTCAGGAGGCTGTAGAGACGGACGACGAGGGAGGTGACAACACTCACCCCACTCGATCCCAGACCCCACTCTCTGGTGCACTAGTATAAGAGGACATTGCGGCCATTCGGAGGAGATTGGGATGCTCATTTGCTGACACCACTCCGGTTCCACCCAGCACTGCCTTAAAGGTCGAGATGCTCCACTGCGATCTACGCCAGGAGAGAAGGAAGGGTCTGGAGAGTGATCGTCTGATGGTCCAGATATGGAAGGCTGTGAGGATCATGTTCACCTGCGTCGCCCTTGGACAAGAGATTCCCCGAATCAAGAAAGGAGATTTCCAGCACTTCACTTTTATGGACGAGGCCATGACTAGCCTGGTACCATCAGACGATCTATATTCTGATGACGTCACCTCCCAGTCCCATGGGTCTTGATTTGGTTTCCGCCATTCTTGGGCTTGTAATAGGAACAATACTTGTTTTATCTTTTCGCATTTCCCTATCCTTTTTATAATCATGTGGATGCTTGTTTTTGATGTTTTATACAGCCTTTAATTAATTGCCAAGGTTTATAACTTACTGTTCTATTGCTGGGTACTGGTTGAATTGCAGGGATTAGTCCGGATACGATTTGGGGTCTATATATATGTGACTGGGAAAATAAGAGAGATAGGTTGAGATTCTATCTCTCCATGTCCCTCTCTAGCGGGAGAAATCCCGCACTGGAGGTCTCGCCTTGGCGGGAAAATCCCGCCCCAGTGGCCCTGACGGAAACAGAACCCCTGCCAATATTTTTCTGGGTTCTTCTCTTTTCTAAACCTCCCTTAGATTCCTCGGCTATAACTAGGCATACCGGATAATCCCCTTTAGCTAGGATAATCGTTTCCTACCCCTAGTCAACCCAGCGATACACGCTCCAACATCCCTTCACATTACTTCAACATTTCATCACACTCGTCCCCAGGAAACACCCAGACATTCACACGGTTATTAGTTGGTCACGACGCACGTCCAGATTTTGTTCACGAATCGCATTGTAAATCATCTAGACCCTTGCACCGAACTTAGTCATGACTCTCCTTCTCACAACGAGTTTGACGGTACTCAAGTAGTTACCGTTTACGTAATTTTAACAATTCAGCCAGCATATTACACATATCAATTTTCAGACACGCATTTACTATGCACCTAGTCATATTATCATATCCAAGCAAATATAACTTTCACATTCTATGTTAATTCACACAACAAGAAGCACGCATTCACAGTTTCAAATTACAACTCACCGAAAAATCCAAATTCTTAATTAGCTCGTTCCATGGATTACCATTACTGGTCATCCATACGTCTATGCAGCCCCTAGGGCCAGATACCAATTGGAACCTTCTCACTTCCAATTTACCTTGCTCATGTTCCTTCAGTCGTAACTACGACGTCTCGTTCATTTCGTTAAGATACCAATTGGAATCGGGAGATACCAATTGGACGCAACTCATACCACCAGCGACACTCGCACGAAGGGAGAGAAAAGATGGGACAACTTCCTAGAATGCTTCATAGCTTCCTGAGGATTAGGTGTGGACGTCAACACACCTAATCCTCAAGAATCTATTCCACATTTTTCTCTTATAATGGGAGATCGGTAACCTGGGTTTTGATGCCAATTTGTCAGGACCAAACCCACCGGGCCATGTGGGTACCCACCTTAACACCTAAGTAAGAGAACCCTTATATCCCAATACATAAAAATCATGCCGAAAATTTAGAAAACTACAGAATAAAGGAATTTCATATAATGTTTTTATTTAAACAAGAGTTTAAAACGACTCAAGTTAAGACTTGTAAAATAATTAATTCCCCAGGGATCTAGTCTAAATAAGTACGAGAACTACTAAGAGTACAACGCAAGATATAATAATGAAAAGTCACAGCTCCCACCACATGGCAGGAAATATGGAAGCTGCTGGAGATTATCTTCATCTTCACATATGAACATCACCGAACTTGCATCCAGACTATGCCCAAAAGACATAGCAAGAGTAGTATCAGTACAACCACGCGTACTGGTAGGAATCATCGGTCAATCTGAATACCCACCGCATAATATAAGAAATCAACTAGTGAAACATGCAATAAGACTAATCATTCCTCAACCTTATATTCCCCACCGTCTCAAAGCTCTAACCATACACGCTTCGTTCTTGGTCTTACCTAGTCATTCTATCCTTTTTAAAAGGCATTCTGCCATAACTAACCCCAACCGGGTCAACACCCACGACAAGCCTACACTTCACTCCCATATCCACTCAACTTGTAACCTCGTACTTCACCTATCAAGGATTACTACCCCCAAACTTGAATAATAATAGCCATGACCACATTCTAGCTAACAAGGATAGCACCGAGACCCTTAGTTTTTCCTTACCATGCTACCATTCACAATTCATTACACAACCTGATACCTCTAATTAACTTCAACATCGCAACCCCTCATAATAGAACATAATGCATAAACCACTAAACTCTTTATGAAACATGTCCAATTCCATAATATGAATAATACGAGCATTTACACATATAATACAAGTCAATGGTCCTCTCATGTAACCCACACCCAAACTTTAGTGTACCGATACGTGGTATCAGATCCAATATTTATTCCAGAACGTTGCAACAAATTCCATGTTTATGCTGAAACATGGCAGCCGATCCAAGTTAGTGTGTCGGAATGCAACACCACATCTATTCAATAAGGCACAATCACAATCACAAGTATATTCTCAAATCATACAATCAAGTCATTATTCATGACATTCATTATTCATCCATCCCCGCTTACAATTAGTGTGATCAATAATACAACATTCGCATACATAATGGTATTATAATGAAGCAAGAACAAACATACATCACACAATCATGAAATCATAACCATCACCACAACCCTATTCCACAAACTAGGGTTTCCTTCTATGGTATACGTCTGATGTACCACTTAAGGATATACGCATAATCAACCCTTGTTCGATGCACAAAATCCTAAGCATTTGTGCTACCATCAATTTCATCATACTACGCAGTCAATAACAGATTCATAACTATTCAATAAATAAACCTAGCATACCTGGACACCAAGCAGTCGCAGAGGGGTTGTAGATGAATTCATTGTTTTCCGGACGATGGGACGGTGGATTTGGCCAAGAATCCACAAGCTATCACTGTCACGCCCCGAGACTACCCCCGAGATGCGGACACGGGACCTAGGACCATGAGTGATCCCTAGCTAACCCTGCAGGCCTTATCATGAGCATACTATGATTAACATGAATAAAAATAACTGATGCGGAAACTAAAATCATATATAAAGAAAATATGGGGAATAGCCATATACTATAATTGAGAGAGTTTAATACAAAATACATTAACTCATACTAGGCTGAAACTAACTATGTCTGAAAGTAAGCCTCTAAATTGACTAGAAATGTTGGGACATTCCCCAACTAGATCTAGCAAAACTGAAACTAAAAACTGAAAGCAGTAAGGATATCATGTCTCTGGTCCTCGGAGGATGAGGACTCACCACTACTAATATGCTTAACTGAAGATCGGGAATCGATCTAAGCGTGATCTGGATGCTGAGAACCTGAACCTACATCACGAGAAGATGTAGCGCACGTATGTGTCAGTACTTGAAAGGTACTGAGCATGCAGGATAGAGTAAAGCCAAAATAACATATAACTGAACAAAGCAATAAAACAATAAAATAATATGCATAAGATGAGATACTGAATCTGAACTAACTGAATACAATGACCAATTTAAAGCATGCTGGCTGAATACTGAATGAACTGTAAATGTGGTCAATTCAATAGAGTCTGACTAAACTATGGGAGCTACTAATAACCGACAATAAAATCACATGAGCTAAATGTGGAGTCCGATATATGCGCCCCATCGAGAGGACCCAATATACCCGGCCAAAGGTATAGAGGTATGCTGGTGTGATCACTAAATGATGCCCACGGAGGGAGACTTACACCTAGGTGGCTCTTAGTTCTGGGACTAAATGGTTACGCTGAACCCTAGTCCAACTCGGTATTATGTTACTCCCAATAGATTAAGTGATTAACATATTATGACTGAATTTCTATAATACTGGATAGCTCAAACTGGACATATAAAATTGAGAATGCAACAATTAATCTGATAATGATGCATTCATAAACTGAGGCATGTATAACTGAATACTGAAATATCTAATCTAGCATGTGTAATTCAAGAACTAAAGAAATACATAGCTAGGTTTCTGGAATTCATGCAATAAACTGAATATTAACATACTAATCTGATTTGGATCATTCTAACAGCTAAGAACCCAATAATTCTAACATTCAAGAAACCCTAGGTCTAGTCATAATAAGGGAATCAAGAAACTGATTGAAAACTAGGGACCTAATG
>JAJONZ010028143.1:0-12721 GCA_029582445.1 Solanum paucissectum | reverse complement strand
AGCACTAAGTTGGCTTCCTCACATCTCTGTAAAGCCCTGCTAAGATTCAACAAACAGTCATCAAAAGTATCGCCTACTACAGAGAAGTCATCCATAAATACCTCTAGAGTGTCCTCAACCATGTCTGAAAAGATGGACATCATACACCTTTGAAATGTGGCTGGTGCATTACATAGTCCAAATGGCATGCGTTTAAACGCAAAGGTGCCATAAGGACATGTGAAGGTAGTCTTTTCCTGATCTTCAGGTGCAATTGATATCTGGTTGTAGCCAGAGTATCCATCTAAGAAATAGTACCATCCTTTACCTGCCAACCTGTCAAGCATCTGGTCCATGAAAGACATGGGGAAATGATCCCTCAAAGTCCACTTGTTCAGCTTCCTGTAATCCATGCACACTCGCCATCCAGTGACCAGTCTCTACGGGACTAATTCATTCTTGGCATTTGCCACCACAGTCATGCCTCCCTTTTTAGGCACACATTACACTGGACTGACCCAACGGCTATCAGAAATAGGGTAGACCACCCCAACATCTAACCATTTGATTATTTCTTTCTTAACCACCTCTTGCATAGGTGGGTTCAATCTCCGTTGGTGTTCAATACTCGGGCTGCAGTCTACCTCAAGCTGAATCTTATGGCGTCCAAATACCTGGAGGTATCCTGATTATATCAGTAATGGTCCATCCAATGGCTCTTTTGTATCTTTTTAGCACCTTGATCACCTCTTGTACCTGCTTTTCATTCAAATCTGCAGCCAAAATCACAGGTAAAGTGTTATTAGTACCCAAGAATACATACCTGAGGTGATTGGGTAACTGTTTCAGCTCTAACACTGGTGGCTCCTCAATGGATGGTTTTGCTGGAGGACTTGGCCTATTTTTCAAGTCCAAATCCAATTTCTTTGGGGCATACAAATGTGCTCCCATACCCTGCAAGGCATTCACGGTCTCTACATAGTCAGACTGAAAATCAACATCAAAGTTCATCAGTACTGCTGCTAATGTTTCAACAACTATTCTCTCTTCTATGGGTACCCTCATGTCTTCATCAGTGACCATCTCTATTGCAGATATCACATTCATATCTCGTGGTTGTTTCTTTGACCTGCAAATATTGAACCTTACCTCATCTGTGTTGAGTCTGAACTTCAACTCTCCTCTCTCAACATCCACTAAAGCTCTTCTCGTGGCCAAAAAGGGTCTTCCCAAGATTATGGGAACCTCAAAATCTACTTCGCAATCCAGAATCACAAAATCAGCTGGAAAGATGAAAGTGTCCACCTTTACCAGTACATCACACAGGATTCCCACTGGCCTCTTTACTGACCTATCAGCCATCATCAACCTCATTGCTGTAGGTTTTGGTACTCCCAAACCTAACTTTTTATAAATGGATAAAGGCATCAGATTTATGCTAGCTCCCAGATCACATAAAGCTTTTGCAAACTTGATTGACCCAATGGTGCATGGTATTGTGAATGCACCTGGATCCTCCTTTTTCTGCACCAGAGATCTGGTAGCAATGGCACTGCAATGATGAACATCATTAGAGAAATCATGACTTACAGCTCTTTTCTTGGTGACCAAGTCTTTCATGAACTTGGCATATCCTGGCATCTGCTCTAGGGCTTCAACCAATGGAATGTTTACTGAAAGTTGTTTCAGCATGGTGATGAATTTCTTAAACTTTCCATCTTCAGCTTTCTTTTTGAGCCTTTGAGGGAAAGAAGGAGGTGGCCTGGGAATCTGCTGTAAGGGCAGGTGTTCCTGAACCTCTTTCTCTTTTCCTCTCGAAGGTTTTGCTTTAGGTTGAGATTGTTGAGCCTCTCCCCGATCATCTACCTATATATTATCATCTTCCTCTCTAGTAGCTTGCTCCAAGACCTGTTCATACTTGGTACCTGCAGAAATAGGATCAGCAAGAACTTTACCACTCCTAGTGGAAATGGCCATGCAGTGTCCGTCCTTCTTGGGATTTTGAATGGTATCACTTGGTAGTGATCCGTTCTTTCTCTGATTCATTGAGGCTAAGAGTTGCCCCAACTGCCGCTCTATTTGTTTAATGGAGGTGGTGTGAGAGTCCACCAACTGACTCATGGTCGAGAAATCACCTCTCATTTCTTTCACCCCTGCATCGATTGACTCAACCTTCTGAAGTACCTTAGCCATCATGTCCTCCAGCTTAGACCCGTAAGAACTACCACTCACCCGGTCTCTATTACCTGGAGGTACATATACACCACTGCGGTCATTTCTATACCCCTCTCTATTTTGCCAGTTTCCTTGATCTCTATTTGCTGGCCTTTCATACTGACCATCCCTAGCATAGCTCCGACCTGCATTTCCAGAATTGTAACCCTGATTTCCAGAGTTATAATTCCGAAAGCCTCCTTGATTCCCCAAATAGTTAGCTTCCTCATCAATGTCAAGATCCTGATCTTCATAACTATTCTGCTGTCCCACAGCATTCACCTTTTCAGATTTGTCAACAATGTGCTTTGTGAGCAAGTCTATTTGAGTCCTCATATGTGCCATGTCTTGGTCCCTTTCTTCTTCTCTCTTCCCTTGTTCAGCTGAAAGATCAAATGTATACCCAAGCTCTCCTACCTCTGCATCTCTAGTGTACCATGCTCTGTTGTTCTTTGAGACCTCATCTAATAGCTGCATGCTTTCTGCAAATGGCTTCCTCATAAATGAGCCTCCACAAACTGCATCAACAACGAGTTTAGTAACATAATCCAGAGACCTATAAAAGGCCTATTTAAGATGCCTTTCGGTTGGAGCATTTCTTTAACTTTTGGCTGAACCTCCACCAAGTATCATACATGGCTTCTCCTGGTAGTTGCTTGTGTGTACTAATCTCGTCCTTCATCTGCAGCTCTTTTGATTCTGGGAAGAATCGTTCCAGGAAAGCTTCCTTCAACTCATTCCAAGTTCTGATGGAGTCATCTGGCATCTCATTCAACCAGTTAGTCGCCTCTCCAGTAAGAGACAATGGAAACAGCCTCAATCTCATTACTGTTTGGTTTACCCCAGGAATCTCTTGTGACTTACAGATTGGCACAAAGTTCATCAAGTGTTGATTTGCATCATCACTAGTTGCACCCCTAAACATACCTTTAAGGTTCAACAATTGAATCATAGTGCTGGTGATTGTGAACTTAACACCTGGAGGTAGTGCAGGTAACATTATCGCTCCAGTGGCTCCAGCTCCATCCAAATCTGCATCATCTTCATCATACATCATGTGCACTGATGCTGAGCTCTACCCCTTGGAGCTATTGGTTGGCGCTGGGGATGGATCAATCCATCCACTCATCTATTCTCATCTACCACCCTAGGTTTGTTGTTACCGCCGTTCTGCTGAACACCTCTTGCAGCGGCTTCAGCTTCTAGTCCCAACCTTTGTCTTTGTTCCTCCAGTTCTTGTGCATTCACCATTTTTCAAAGAGTCTTTTCGAGTTCTGAGTCGTAAGGGATCAATGGAACTCATTTACTCCTGGTACTTGACATACACAGTAACACTCACCTGAAAGAGACACAAACACAGAACAAAACGTCAAATTAGGAAATATAACTACAAATTGAATAAAAGCTAGTAAAACACTTCTGAATTGAAATTCCCCGGCAGCGGCGCCAAAATTTGATACGTCCAAACTTACACTCCAAATAAGGAGTGTAAACGGTCGTTGTCAATTTACAGAACTCAAACAGAGTTGAGGTCGATCCCACAGAGAATTTCTTTACAGATAAAGTTTTACTATCGCATTTACTCAATTGTCGTTACTATTTCCTAAACAATTAACAAGGAAAGTAAAAATTGGGTTTAATTGAAAATTATTCTATCAGCAAGTACTTCCAGTTAAAACTTAGTTACACGGTTCATAAAAGATCTCGTTGTAAGTTGATTCAATTAATTTAAAGAAACCAGGTTTTGTGTTCACTATGACATCGATTATAATGCTCTTCCGTAAATTGAGTATCAAGTAAATCAATGTTTACAGACTCTTTGCGAATTAAATAAATCTAACGCTTCTCAGCCTAATTAGATAATATTCACTCTAATTCTCTCGAACTTAAAATGTTATCTATATTGGACTTCGCTTAATTTGATATGGTGTTAAAGATCCCTTCTCTCGAAATCCAACTTTAACTCCAATTCATAAACTTAGTTTAGATATTTCCCAACTGATGCTTTTCTCTCAAACAAACACCAGATACATGCCTGTATAAAGCATGCACTCAATAGACTAAAATGATAATGAAAGCTGTAAAATTCAAGTTGTAAACAAAGATTGCCTTTTACTCATTTTACGGAATCGCAACTAGAGTATCATCATAGATCCCACACACCCAGTTGTGACGTTTAGCCACTCATGTTCTTATGCAAAGAATCAATAATAGATAATGAAAACATGTTAAGAATTACTTACAAAAATAATTGGTAAATCAACAACCACTTGAAAATCTCAAGATCGAAATGAACAACGTCCCACCGATGACAAAAATCTGAATAAAAAATCTAAAGCTCCAATTTTTCTCTGTTCCCCGTTGTGAAACGTCATATCCTCCCTTCCTATCCCCTAAAAAAACCCTAAAGTAATTCAAAATATAATGTTTAAAATGAGTCCTAATCAAGTTAGGACTGAGTTGTCGGGCCTTGTCACGGCCACTACCATGACCCGTCAAGGGATTCACGGACCGTGAAGCCCTCCGTGGTCATGCCTTGGAGCTTCCCCAGAGTAGGTCTTCAAACTTGGTCACTAGAAAATGTACCACGAGAGACACCACGGTCCGTAGTGAATACCACGGCCCGTGAAGTCACCCGTGGTCATCACTTTGGTTTCAACCTTCTTTCAACTCTTTCTTGCTTTTATACTGGTTCAACTTCACGGTAGGTACCACGGTTCGTGGTAATAACAACGGCCCGTATGACCCTCCGTGATCTTCACTTTGATTCTTGCTCTTCATCTTCTCAAGGCCCAGTTCTGGCCCACTTTCACGAGCTCAACCACGGACCGTAACGAAGTTAACGGTTCGTGAAGTTGGCTGTGAACTTCACTTGGGCCAATATCAGTTCTGCTTCTTTTTCTGTACAACCCAGATTCTGCCTACACATTTAACAAACCCATCAAATAATCCCAAAATATCACTTAATTCCAGTATTAGTTCATAGTTATTAAGCATCAATTGTTCCATGATTTCGCGGCACATCAAGCATGTAGGATATAATAAAGCTAAACAAACATACTGAGCAATGATATAATCTGAACATGATGAAGATACTGAAATATATAGAAATGAACTAAACTGAGTGCAATGACCAAGTACATAACATGATGAGACTAAAAACTAAAATATGACTGAAAACCTAGTCAAATGCACTAGAGTCTAGCTATGGGAGATACTATTAACCGACATAAAATCTCACGCCCCGAGCCTACACCCTGGGCGGGACTAGCACTCGAGAACCATTATTGGCCACAAGCAAACCCTTGGTCTGACTTACTTACTCAGCGGAAGACTTAACTTAACAAAGATAACTCATATAAAACTTAGAATGTTATAAAGAAAACATTCAACTAGCCAATAAGGCAACTCAAGTCTCAACATAAGATAATGAAATGAAAAGACTAAAGACTACTATGAAGCCTATAAACAACTGAGATGGATGTCAGGACAAGACCCATGACATGCTAATGAACTTACAATAATACTGAAAAAAATAAAATGGAACCTCTAGAAGCAAGGAGATTCACCACAAGTCTCGGAGTGCTCAACTAGATCAACGATGCGCTGGATGCTGATCCTGGTTACCTGTGTCTGCATCATAATAAGATGCAGGCCAAATGGCATCAGTACATTGAATGTACGAGTATGCAAGGGGAATTCTAAAACAAGACATAAGCTTGAAATGAAATGAAGAACTTACCTGGCTCTACTCAACTTCACATAACTGAACTCATTTCAATATAAAGCAGTTTAAAACAAGTGCAATATAAAGAAAAGCTATTTAAAACATGACTGAAATACTGGATTAGCTCAATATTCCGACATGCTAACTGAGAATGCATCATTTATGTACTGACAATGAAACATTCAAAATTTGAGGCATGTATATTTGTTTAACTGACCTAGTAAGTGTAATTCATGAACTAAGAGAATCTACACAATTAGGGTTCTGAGTTTCATTCAAGAACTAAGCAACGATCCCAAAAAATACATGATAATCTGATTGAGAATACTATAACAACTACATCACAACAATTCCTAAGGTTTTAGAAAACCCTAGGTCTAGACAAGTTATAGGAATCAAGAATTTGACTAAATTCTAGGGACCTAGTGGATGAAAGGAACCCACCAGTGAAATCTCACATACCTGGTGACGAATTTCACTAAGAAATATTTTGATTTCGGGGCTGGAACTGAAGAAAACTTGCTACGTGTTCTTGAGAAAGCTATCGCCAGATTCTTCCCTTTTCGCTCTAAGTTGTGATGAATTTAGGAGAATGGTCGACTAGAGTAGATTTTGATTAAGTTACTACGTTTAATATGAGTAAAACGACATAGTTTAGGGATTAAAGGACGTAGTTTAGGTGCCCAATGCATAGGGGAAGAGACCAGATGACCCTCACTTAAAATCTGTCGAAGCCACCAACGACCCCTGACCGAAGGACCATGGACTGACCGATGGTCCGTCTTGGCAGGGCGTTGTTTGGCTTCAGAGAGCGAGGGTTGGGGGTCATGATCCACGGACCTGGACCACGGCCCATGGTCTGACCTACGACCCTAAGGTTCGACAGTGGGTCGTGCCTTCCCTGAGAATTCTGGGCAGAGTTGAGGTGGCCAACCACGGACCCTACCTACGGTCCGTGGTTCAACCTATGGTCCGTAGGTGGCCTCCGTAGGGGGCACCTGCAACTTCTGAAAATCTACAAATTTTTATCCTTTCTGAATCTGAGGTGTTACGCGCGTAGTGATTTGTTGTTGGATGGGAAACTTAGATGGCCCGTTAATAGAAATTTCCTTGTTCATTTTCTAAGGGGGTGGAGGAGTGGAGTCTCTAAGATTTTGTGTCTGAAGTCACAACTCGTTTTCCTTTTCTTCTAGTCATTTCTGGCAAGGCACAATCATTCAAACACAGATTCGGTGAAGGTTAGTTCAAATCAAACCCAAAAGAAAACACAACTCAAAACTAGGCTATGAGGCTTCCTGAATGGGAAGGAGACTCGCCTATCAGGTTAGGTGAGCTCGTCAAAGTTGATAGTGCACAAATTAGTCAAACTCAAGCATGAAGGGCAGAGTCATTTCCAACTCGATGATTCGTCAAATTGGTTTCGGCAAATTAAGGCAAGTCCACCGAAAATAACACTGTAAAAAATAAAAAGAACAAGTATAAAGGGTGATGTCCACTCCCACTTGGCGATACATCGAGTGGGTTACGGTGAACTAAGACAAGCCCGCCGGATGGAATAGTATACAGGTCACATATCCAAGCATAGACGGCGGTCTGGGGCCAACTCGATGACTCGCCTAGTTACGTTGGCGAGCTAAGACAAGCCGACTAACATGTAATTTTCAGCCCAGTGCCTATTTTCAACATTTCAATACCAATACACAACGATATTTAATCACCAATGAGTTTTACAATCTACCCATATTCTTTTCTTCCCACCGATAGTTAGACTTCCCCAAAATACCACAAAGTATTATCCAAAATAATGATTTTCCCTTTAAAAAAAAGTCGTAACTCTATCTATCATTGGACAAATATATGCCATCGGGGAAACTCTAGGCTAATGAGACTTCACCCACACTCAATTCAACCAAGACCCAGTACAAACAAGGGTTTATTTCAAGTTTTAACCAAGACAATCAATTTAGTAATTTTAGGAACAAAATCAACTATCCTAACTCATGGGAATAATTCAATATCATGCATTTAGCACTACCCATACAAATTCAACAACAATATGCTTCAATGGCACTAAGCCCATATAAAAAACATTAATTTCTAGCAAAAATGATAAGATGAAACTCAAAAACCAACCTCAAAGTTTATAGAAAAACACAAACTCAAGGAAGAGGAGTCTGGGATCAAGAATCTAGCAGTCAAAAACACTTCCGACAAGTAAACTCATGCATTGGAGGCATACAAATACTAAAACAAGGGTATGGGGAGATATAGGAAGGAAGAGAACTTAAAAGCAATAAATTATTTGTTTTAGAACTTGAAGAGGCACTTGGCCTATTTAAATCAGACTGACTCAACAAACAACGACTAGTATCGCCGAACGCATTCGGTGCATCACCGATGGAACTAAAGCTCATCGATGAGGCCTAAACGTATAGCAAATTGTTTAGGGTTTAAAAGCTCCAAAATATAAAAAATTCATTAACCCATCCGAACGACGAGGTGACCAAACTATCAGTCCCAATCGTAAATGACTTGGGGTCAATATGGGAAAGTTCAAAATGAAAAATAGAAGGCCTTCACAAAGAGAAGACTGAGAGGGTCATTACACCCTGACACTCTCCAAAACCAAACCACGTAGCCACGAAGTATTTTGACATCCACGACTTTGAATCATCCAAAATGGAGCTCAATTGAGGGAGGTATCACTAAAAACAATTTTGAGAATAATAACAGATCACATATGGTCTTAGTTTAAGAAATGAGACGGATTAACTTATCGTAATCGCGAAGTAAAGGGTCAGGATCGTGGCCCACTAATAAAATGTTCCTCGCGATCATGGAGGTCCAACTTCGTGATCATAATGTCCAGAGGTGGTCAACGTAGGTTAGTGTCTTATCATGATCGCGACAAGGAGAGCTCGCGTATGTGAAGGAAAAATGGGCTACACCCTCATAATTGTGTTAAGGACACGAAATCGTAAATCATAAAAACTAGGCCTTTATGAATGTGGCTAGGTGCCCGCGAACATGAACTTTTTACTGGGTTACACCAGTTGAGGCACATCAGCTGGTTTGGCCATTTCTAGAATTCTCTTACGGGGTGCTCAGGATTTATTCAGAATCCTATGCGCACAAACGAAATATGCTATCAAACCAAATTTGAAATTTTCAAGACTTCAAACCAAGGTCATCTCGAAAAAAAGTGAGTCCCACCCAAGCTCCATTTTTACCAAAATGAACAATGGGGCTTGAATTTAGTCTAGAAGCCTCAGGATCTACACAAAAGATCGTTCTACACCAAACTCAATGTTGTGGAGCTAATAGAACCTTTATGACTGCATTTTTGAGGTCATTTTCGTGAACTTTTGACTGAAGTCAACCGTTCATGTTTCAAAAGCTCTAAAACACATAAACTTGTGCAAAAACCAAATGAACGACCATGTGACTGAGATGGCAGGCCCAACAAGTCATAAACGACTTGGGTCGCTATAGGAATGCTCTTAACGATGAAATGAAGGCATTTTCACATAAATGAGCTGGAGGGTCATTACATGTAAATACTTGGCCAACTAATTGTGTGCATTTTATTATATGAATAATATGAAACTGACACCAATTAATTGTGAACGTACTTTCTATACTTCCATATTTTATTGCAGAATTGACACCCATTTCTAAAGACTTTTGTGGTAATATCCCACCCTATTATTGTGATGACACATGGTGTGAATGTGGGCATCAACCTCCTCAAGGTAAAATTTCATAAACTAGTTAAAGCATAAATTGAAAAATTAAATTTTCATGGGATGAAATAGAAAGAAATAATAAAAGTTGGAACACTTTGTTTCTTCCTTTCAAAATATATAATTGGAATTAAACTCCTATTTTAAGTGACTTACAACAAGGCATTAACTAAATAGGAAATCTTATTGTTTCCTTCTTCATGTCCAACACCTTTCTTTTGATTAATAGTCTCTCATTAGAATGATATTTGCATGCTACATTAATTATGTGTACTTAACAAAACATAGCCTTTTTTTTAAGAAGGGTGTTTGATGATTAAAATATTTCATTTTTTGTTTGAAGTTGAACTAACATGAAAATTATTAGTTCGGGACCCAATAACATATTATTTTAAGAAAAATATTTATAACTGATAAACTTCAAATTCTTTAGCCTCTATTTAATTGTGTGATACTTTATTCTCTAGATGAGTAATTTATTACATTGAAAATATTAATTTTGCTAGATATGTTTAAATATATTTTGTGATTCCATCATATTATTCAAAGGAAAAATTACATAATTATAGTTTTCCTCTTTCATGTAATGCTAGTTTGACTTAGTTAAGTTTGTTTGGTAGACGGAACATAAGATAAAAATAAATTTATTATATTTTTCCTCTTTCATATAATGCTAGTTTGACTTTGTTGAGTTTGTTTGGTAGAAGGAACGTAAGATAAAAATAAATTCAGTTAATAAATAAATAAATCTATAAAGATAAATGAAGAAATAAATTATCAAACCACAAAAGATCTAAAGGGCATAAGGCCTTTTCCTCGAGGGAAAATTTGTAATATTTGCTCCTTTATTCGCATATTAAAATTTATTATATTTATCTCCCATTTTATTTAGTCCAAGATGTTATCTTTTCCTAGAGGCTTTGTTTGGTATCACGTGTCAAATGATCAAACATGAAAAGTTAAATAGAAGAGCTAATAGGATTGTGTCATATGTCAAAATGACATACATATTAAGTCAAATAAAAATTCGAACACATTACATGTGCAAATAACATGTTCCAACCAACAAAATATATTATAATGTCAACTTAAATTTAATTGACCCAAAAGGAAAGAGAAATATATTACAAGATTCACAAAATATATATTTTTTCAATAGTCAACTAAATATAGTATAAAAAGGACACAGAGGAAACATCATCATCAAGTGACTTACTGAGCATTTCAAAGTGTGGACTTTTTTCCTCATGTTTATGATGATAGGGATATGTAAGTCTTTTACTTGATTTGATCTATTAGTAATGGAGTATCAGACACTTCTCTCTAATATTTTCTAAGTTAATTTTGAAAAGCTTCTTGTGCTGAAATATGAAATGTGTTTTTCTATTAATTATAGATTCTAACATTTAATTTGATAGGTGTTTCGCCAAAGGTTGAAGCGAAAGACATTTCCAGGTGTTGTTGCAAGACAGACGCAGACTGTAAACGTCTTTGTGGCGATATACCTCCCTATTTTTGTGATGGTGAATGGTGTGAATGTGGGCATCGGCCTCCTAAAGGTCGAATTACAGAAACTAGTGAAAACATAAATTGAAGAATTAAAATTTCATAGCGTGAAATAGAAAGGAATTATATATTTGAAATTTAATTTTTGTTTCATTGTAACTTGCAACAAGTCATTAGCCATATACGAAAGCTTATTGTTTCCTTCCTTTCTGTTTCTATGTAACTTGCAACAAAGCATTAGCCAAATCAGAAAGCTTATTGTTTCCTTCTTTATATCATATACCTTTATTTTGATAAATAATCTCATATTCTTATTTCTTTTTAGGAGCATTTCGCTATAAAAAGTTTTCACTTTTTTTTTAGAGTTGAACTCTAAAAAATACATTTAGCCACAAAACTTTGGAATTCAACTTTAAATTGAATTCAAGAATTTTATGAACAACAAAAAGTTGTTTTTACTTTTTTTTCCCCAAAATTACTAACTCAAATTTTAAAACAACTCCAATTTGTATTTATTGCCAAACACAACATTAATTTTAAAATATATTTTTTTACTTTAAATTAAAAATTATTTTTGTCAAATTTAACAATAAAACATGGCGAAACGTCCATTAATTAACAAACCACCTTAACTTAGCACATTAACACCAAATTGTTATACTGAAATTTGGTTGTAAAATAAATGAAATATTGAGTCATAGGATTAATCACTTATTGTTTGCAATTCAATAACTACATTTTTCTTATATAAGTTAAGGAGTAAGTTTCAGATTTCTGAAGCATGCCATTAGTATTTTTTTAGCATGGGAAGGTATGTACATTAACATCGTATTTACTATATACAAGTGTAAAATACAAATAAATTACAAGTTGAACAAGTTAATTTTGGGGGAATGCGTTATTTACTATTTGAATAATGGTTGTCGAATACTTTGTTCTCTATTGAAAATATTATTTTTACAAGATATGTTTAAATTTATTATAAAATTCCATTACCAGTCAAAGGTAAAATTACTTAATTATTTGTTCCTCTTGCATGTAATGCTATTTTGACTTTGTTAAATTTATTTTGTAAAAGGAACATAAGATAAAAATAGATTCATTTAAGAAGTAAATTAATGTACAAAATAAATTATCAACTCTCAAAAGCTCTAAAGGGCAAAAGGCCATTTTATCTAGAATATATCATAAATAATATTAAAGAGACATCAAGATTAAAACACTTAGCAAAAGAATATTATAATAAAATTTTAGCCAGACATAAGATGAATTACGCACCCCCAAAAAATGGTATCAGAGCTATGGATGAAATGAAGAAATATAAGAAGAAACATACTACTAGAAAGTTAAGAAAAATAAGAAGAAAATTAAATAAATTATACCCAGAATACAAACAACTCAATATCACAAAAATTGATAACGACAAATTAGATCAATTAATAGATAATATATCTAAAATAGAATATAAATATATTCAATATTTAAAGATACAATGAATAACGAGAATAACGAATATAGACAAAAACTTACTGAAATAATTATAGCAAAAAGA
>JAJONZ010028142.1:0-12727 GCA_029582445.1 Solanum paucissectum | reverse complement strand
AAATAAAAATAAAAATTAGAAATATCTTTTAAAAACAATTTTTAATATTCTTTTGGGAGGGGGTGGGTGTAGGGGTGAGGGTTGGGTAAAAAAATTGAATTTAAAAACAAGCTTTAATTTTTTTTAAATTTTTTTTGGGGGGTGGTTGGGGGACTGGTTTGAGGGTAGGGACAAAATAAATTGATTTTTTCAACAAAAAAATAATTGTAATTTGAAGTTGGAAGAGAGTTTTGGAAAATGTTTTTCTTAAGTTTTGAAGGAAAGTCATTTTCCTTAAATTTGAGGAAAAGGAGTTGATTTGGAAAACATTTTCCAAAACATTTAACCCAACCAAACATGAGAAAATTGTAAAACATTTTTCGAAAAATGTTTTCCTTCATACCAAACACACCCTTAATCTCCATATTATTATTCCGAGATAACTTGTTATCTACCAAACTACTCCTAAGAGTTGTAATAGGTCTTAAAAGTGCAGCCCACAAGTAGGGGCAGAGCGCCAATCATTTTGGAAGCAATGGGTGCAGTGTATTGGTAAAAACTTATCCGCGTCGGGTGTTTACATCAAACCAATAAAATTAATCTTATCGGTTAACAATTAAGGGAAAATACATTAACCATGGTTAAGTGTTAAATATGTATGTGAAAGACATGCGTCTTGCATTTATTGGTTTGGTGTAAACACTCGGTGCGGGTAAGCATTTACCCAGTGTATTTTCTCCCAACCCAGCTAACACTCCGAATACACTGACTGTACCTCCTGCTCCTGGATTATGATCTGCCTTTACATCAACAATAGCATACCTAGTGTGATCCCGCAAATGGGGTGTCAAATGGGAAGGGTGTGTGTGCGCTCGCAGACCTTACCCCTACTTTGCGGGGATCAGGATCTGCCTTTGCCAATGAAAAAAAAGTTCTATCAGTAATTTTCTCAAATACTTGCTATATTAAACATATGTTTCTATCAGGCTCAAAACCTAGTTTTATCGTGTCTTTCATTATCTAAAAGATGTCATGTAGAAATGTTACTCACCTTCTTTTGTTCTTTTCAATTTGTGGGAGAGAGAAAGGTAAAAGGTTGTTATGTAGCATACATATATATTCTGAAGGATAACAACTGCAGTAAGTACTGCTACATTATACTGACAGTGCCACAAACTGTGTTTCTTCTTAGGACACCTAGGAGTTCTTGTCTCTTAGTCTCGAACTTTTGGATGGGTGATATCCTAATTCTTGCAGCTTGTTCTGTTTATGGTGATGAGATGGAATTGTGTAGAATATCTTTTTTTTTTGTAAGGTAACTTTGTATTAAAACCAGTACTTAGGTGTACTGAAAAAAACAATTTACAAATGGAATAGGTACAGAATATACCAGATATGAAATCAATCCTAAATGGTGCCTAGGACATCTAGGATTGATTCAGTGTCACTAGAATACAGTTTAGCGCACCAAAAACAGAAAAGCAAAATGCATTTTAGCTTAATATCCTGTACTAAACTCCTCCTATCCTCAAAACATCTTGTGTAGAATATCTCTGTGTGTAAACAATCCTTCATGTTATGCTGGACCTGTATGTTGAAATTTCGTTCATTACTCGTCTAGTTTTCCTTCCTTTTTTTATTTTTTAAATTTTGGAGAAGCAATTATCTTGTTTCTGCACAGAAGGCCTTAGTGATATTATACAAACCAGTATATAAAAGATCAGTCATGTATAAGAACTAATTATCATTTCTGTTGTTCACACAGTACTGGAACCACTCATTTTCAGCTTTATTTCTATCCATGAGATGATTAAGAAAAGTATATGAAGTTGGAACTTGATTGTAGTCAATTTGGAATCTGGTTATCAAAGTAATAGATGTGTTATTTCACTCGTTCCTACCTTTATTCTTTTTCCATGATGTATCTTGGATGAGCTAAAAGCCTTACAGAGTAGATATGATAAAGATGTTTTACTAATTATTATTTCTATTGTTCACATAGTGACCGAAATCACTCACTTCCAACTTTATTTCTATCCAAGCCATGATTAAGAGAAGTATATAAATTTGGAGCTAGATTATAGTCAATAGGGAATCAGGTTAGAAAGTAATAGCTGTTCTATTTCATTCATTCTACCTTTATTCTTTTGTCGTATCTTAGATGAGCCAAGAGCCTTAAAAGAGTAGATAATGATATAAATGCTAAATAAATTGGTCAGCTAGAGGTTGCCAGTTTCATAACTTTTACAAGACACTCTGTTAAGATAACACTTATCTTGGTGTACTATTAATGAACTCTTTTTGATTTATCAAAAGAAAGTTGTATATAACTTTCAGTCTCTTCCAGGAAATACTTGTCACTTGTGATTTCCGTTGGGCCCACCGACCCAGCACTTGCTTAGATCACCACCTTCTTCTGATTTGTCTTTACATCCATTCACTTTCTTTTTGTCCAAAAAATATCGAATATTATACATTCTTTGGGTAATTCCATCACGTTGATCTTTTCCTCCAAGTCTTTTAAAATTTTGAAACAGATAGTGCTTGAGGTAGGTTAGAACTAGCAATTTCTAGCCCATGGATTAGGGCATGGACTTTTCAGCATACCCCAAAATGAGTTTAATTTTCAGTGATCAGATTGCACTTTCTTGTGTTCTGTGGTGCTGCTGCTGCTTTCTCTCCTCTTGGCATTCAATATTGGAGGGAGTTCACTTTCCACTATTTTCCAAGATAGTGCTCCTCGTCTCAGCTTCTCTGGAAATTATCGTTGAATATACAGAATTCCATAAAGAAAAAAACAGTCTATAATTTAGGTAAAAGAAACTAGTCACTCTATCTAGTGTTAGAAAAAGTTTCAAGTGTTCACTAGATCTGTTTATGAAACTTGTGACTTTTTCATTTACTCGATTTCTGTGAAGTTCATAAAACCTCGCGATTGAATAATTCCTCACTTTTCTCTTTTCTCTTTCTTTTTCAGCTGAAGCCATATGTATCCCAATGCCCGATAGGAACTACAAGTGCAAGTACGGAGGCAAACAAATCAACAAAATAAGAAAGAAAGGAGAAAAATGATGAACACTTCCTCCCCCTCTTCAAGGATATTTAGGTTTTCTCTATGTTCATTTTCTAGCTTCGGCAACGACTTGTTTGATCCATTCTTGCACACCTCTACAACGTCTACTTTGTTGGGATAAAAAAGTTGTCTTTTTCCTTTTCATTTTTTAGGTACTCATCTTTTTCATCTAAACATGTCATGGGTGACATGATCACTCTTGTTTGATGCCTTTGTAGCTACATTCTTTATGTTGATTAACTAGTTTGGTTGAATACCGCATTGGACGAGAAAGCGGCGAGGTTGTTAGGATAGGAATAATATCAGTATATGTTGGAATAACTGGCAGAAGTAGGAGGAATAATTTTTGCAGCTTCAAAGCTTAAAGTTTAAACAAAAGTATCGTTGCTGATTAGATTACATCAAATAAGATACTTAAAGGCACAACCTTTTCTGCAAAAAAAAAAGATACAAGGCGTGATATGGTAGGTGCACTAACTGTCTTGTGCTCTTCTTTTACAAATATTCCATTTACACCAATGTATTATTTTATTGAAACTAACACTAGAGAAGGAAATATAAGTTTTAATCTGAAGTCCTCAATGTATATATTTTCTTGAAATATGGACAAAGGCACTTGCAAATTTGGACATGTTTTATTGGACACGTGGAGTTCATCCATTTCATTCGGAAAGCTAGGAACAAGGTCAAATACGAGATAATTTGCTAATAACAAGGGTAAGAAAGAAATAAAAATATGTAACCAACGGATTTAAAATCTCGAATCATATCTGGCCCAGTAAATGATGATTAGACAATTCGAATTCTAAAATATTTTTAAAACAAAAAATGACAACAACAATAACAGAAGACATGACTAAACGTGCAAAATGAAAAAAATCATATATTATATTAGTAATTATGAAATGAAAATAAAAATATGATTAAAAGATATACTAATTACTAGCATAACAAGTTGAGGAATTTTGGTAGTCTGTTGTTGTGGTCGTACAAGTAGGATAATCGTCTAAATACTATAATTTATTACTAGTAGTATAGACTATAGTATTAAATATTACTAAAATCAAAGTAGAATTAAGAGAGTCGATTTCCACGCTTGTCCCACGTAAGAAAGGTTCATGGATTTATGTCTTTTAGTCACCGACTCAGCAAATCCCCCGTCAGTTATGGATTTACTTACAAAATTGTATACTCATTGTAAGAATTGGGTGTTGAATCGAGTATTGAAATTCTCGATTTGACTCGATAATTCAATTTTAGGTGATTTATATTCATTCGGCGTTGATGATAGTATAATTTCTTACTATTATCGATCAATGCATTTTAATAATAATAATAATATATTTTATTTTTTAAGTTACTAATATTTGAATAATAATCTTTTAACTAATTTAATAAAATATTATTTTGTGAATTTAAGTTAGAATTTTTTAGATTGTCTAGGGGGTGGAGTTAGAAGCATCCAATAATTTTTGTTCAAATAGTGTATATGTATAAAAAAAAAAAAGTATATTAAATATACTCATAACACTTGAAATCATCGTTATAAAATTCAAAACTCATAAGATAAATTTTTTGACTTTGTCTGTGCAATGTCATCGTAATTTAATCACTTATAACATATTAGTGTACGTGTAAATAAGGGTGTGTGTTAATAGTTAATGAAATGAGTTGAGCAGAATCAAACACTTCTCTTACACATTTTCCTAATTTTCAACTAGTCACAAATTTTCCAGCCGTGCATATTGGGCCATGAACAGGACTTTTCAAAAAAGAAAAAAAAAATGTCACATAACAGGTCAAAAAAGTCATTTTAATGAACCTCATTACGAACCTCACATGAAATATCATAGAAGCCTCATTTGCCAACCTTTCTCATTCTATTTAACATTATTATAAATACCCCCACACACCCCCTTCATTTCCAAGAACATTTAACTAAAAAAAATGGAAAATAATAGAAGGAGATTTTTCAAAAACTTTAGAGATCATCAAATGCAAATCAACAAAAGCAAATCAAAATCCAATTCTATTATATTATGCAAGAAGCATCCTAAGCACAAGCAAAACCCCGGGGTTTGTTCTGTCTGTCTTTGTGAAAAACTCTCTCTGCTTTCAAAAACATCAAGAAGTAACACGACAATTGTTACTTCTTCATGTTCTTCTTCTTCTTCCTTATCTTCATTGTCTTCGTCTTCAGACGTGTCCTCGTGTTCATCTCCAAACACTAATGTGCTCATGAAAAGTAGATCATTGGCTTTGATTATGAGAAGAAAAGAAGGTGGAATTATATTGGAAGATAATAGTATTGGGAAGAAGAAGAAAAAAGAAGGATTTTTGTCAAAATTATTAAATCCAAAGAGAAATAGAAAGGATGAAGTATTGACACATTCAAGAACAATGAGAGAAAGGGTAATAACAAGATTTAGAATTACTGCAGCGTGATATTTTTATATTTAATTTTTTTTATGAGATCTGTTGTATTTTATTTTTTTAGTTTAGCTAGGTAGATTAATTACACAAAATAAAATAAAAAAATATACGAAGTATATATGTATGATATACTATTGGACTTCATTGGTGTGCTTGTAAGAAAAAGCAATCAATTTTGATCAGTATACAACACTTTTCATTTCTCATTTATAATGCTACGATGATTTGTAAATGAAAAAAAAAAGTCTTATTTTTCTTCAAAACGAGATGTTTCTTGTTCGTGTATTTGCAAAGCAAAAGAGAAATGATTTTGATGTACTAGTGATCATGTGGGAAACTATTACAACAACTATGTATTGATCGTCTCAAATAAATTAGGATCGGCTAAATTCTTATTTCGATATTTAAGCAGGTGTCATATTATTATTATCATTAATAATAAAAGTATGTTAAAAGCAATTCCCTAGCTATATAGATTATTTAAATAAGATACAATGAATTAAAGTTTCACAATAATAATCGCGATCATTGCACACAATTCCAGGTCTTTTAAGACTATTTCCTTCTATGTAATTTTAGGTTTATCGACTATCCCATCCCCAATTTTCAGCATCTTCACTTAGTACCATAGTTTCATACTTACGGATCGATACCTCGATAGATTGATAAAAAATATGTCCAAATCATCTCTAACGACCTTCTCACATTTTATCCTCAATGTGTACTAGCTACACTTAAACCTTCTACGAATATAATTATTTTTAATATTTATCTAATTTAATATAACCACACATTCATTTTAGTATTTGCATCTTCACAACACTCATCTTATAATATATTTATTGGACTTTAACAAACCAGCATGCATTCACTACCATATAATATAGCCTATCCATATGAGAAATTATTCATTTCAAAAATCTCTTGTACTAAAGTCATCGAACAACTAGCTAGCTAGTCCACCTATTTTTTTTAATCCTCTTGATAAAAGAAAAAAAATGAACTACGTCTACACTTGAGCTTTAATTTGTTACAACTAGTGCTACGGTTCGATCGAGGATCACTTACAAATTAAATAGAAAATATTTTTTTTAAATCTCGTATAAAAATAAAAATCTCTCGCAAAAAAAGTAAACTAAAAGATCACAAAACCAAATCTCTCCATTCAACCTTTTTTTTTATTTCTTTCTCGAGCCCATAAAGTACAGCTGCACACATTTTCTAAATTTAAAGTTTTACGTAATTTGTTTTCGATATCAATGCATGTATGTTGGGGCAATTTGACCTCTTAAACTACTCAATTCATGCATCTAGTTATTCAAAATGAACTCCAATATTTATTTATAGTAGAAAAATAAATATTAATTACGAGACGTGTCCCTTTTATAATTAAGAATTTAATTAATCCACTGATTTTGCCACCTCTAAATTACAGTACACAATGGAGCTAGCTAGCTAGACACATGCAAGTAGCAGTAGAAAAATGGAAAAAAATACTGGCAAATCATTGTACTTAACCCAAAAATTAATTAGCCAGATCATTATAGAGATCTTATGCATTTGTTGTTATGTAGTTCAGAGCAGTAAATTAGTAGAATACATTTTTGTTATATATGAGGTTAATGATGAGACACAATATTCCTCACATAACACCAAAGTCCAAACTTAGCTTGTATGTACTGTTGCTAGGCTGTTATCATGCTGGTGAATGTGTCAAAAAGATCTCTCCAAGAAACTTCATCCTAATTATAAAAGCTACCACTGCAACAATAACAATAACGATAATATTCAGTATAATTTCACAAACAAAGTTAAGACAAAGGGTTGGGTATACACGCACTACTAAAAATAGAGATTTTCTCCCACCACAAATAAGTGAGAAGTTTATGTTATAAAATATAATTTTTCCACTTATTTCTCATGAACCAGATCACTAGGAAAACACATAATGGAAAACAGATTCTCATTGAGGTACTGGAAAGCTTTCTAATTTTTCCATGTGAAAACACTACTGTTTTCCTTTTCTCATCAATTCAATAAAAATTATTCAAATTTCAATAGGAAAATAGTGATTTTTAAGTTGGGACACATATCCTAATTATCATTGCCTTTGTAGGATAGGAGCTTGTTTTCGATAGACCCTGCAAAATCATTTTTTTAGAAATGAAGGAGAAAAAATGCAAAAGTAAAAATTATGATAAAAGAAAAATACGTACATAAACGGTATATATAAATATTAACGATAATTAAAATAAAAGAAACATCGTAGCATATAAAATATTGTTAGCGTAATAGAATATAAAAGCTAACACTATTTAAATAAATCATCTGAATGGGTTAGTTGACAAGAAAGTTAATTTTTATTTTTCCTTTTTTCATCACTTATATATTACTTTTTCTTGTAAATTTAAAAGTAATCAAAAGTTTTAACATTTTCCATGACAGCTAAGAGAGAGATATTATGAACCCTAGCTACTGTAAAGTTCTCAGCAATTTCCTCTACATTTTTTATTTATTAAAAGTTGAATATTATATAATATACTGAACAGAAGATTAAAGAATTTGAGTGCGCAGTAAAGTTGCTTAGTTTCATACATAATATTTTTACACGTTTGAATATATATAATATGTTTTCTTTTTAAAGTTGTTTAGAAAATGTATTAAAGTATATTATATTATAATCGTATATTCCAATTTTATAGAATTATCCTATATACAAAAACTAAATGGGAACATAAAGAAACAAATAGGGCAGGTTATAGTTGGCAAATTTGCTTTCTGATCTTGTGTCATGTTAAGAACGTTACGTATGTAGCTACCTTTTTAATTAGTAGATGAAATTTTGTTAATAAAAAAATTACATTGTATAAAAAAGATCGAATGAATGTGTATACAATTTTTTTATTTCTCTTGACATAAATTTAATTTAAATTATGATATTTTTTAATATTTTTCTTAAATAACTTATTAAAATTTCTGATTTCGTCACTTAACTCAAGTTAGCACATTGTTTTCTTCCTTTGTCTCTTTTACTTTACTATATCTTGTGTCCAAAGAAAAAGGACCATAATTGCCATGCCAACAACTTAGGTAAGGCCAAGTTTGGTCCACCCCCATTTTTTTCTGTCGACATTTACACTATATTTTCCATGGAAAAAAATTATTTGCATTGAAACTCTTACAATTATGCCAGCTCATACAATGACTTTATTAATGTATTAATAAAAAGATTGGGAGTTAGGGCGAAGCCTTATTAATGAATACAGATTCGATAAAACTCAATAATTTTAATTTAAACTTTATATTTATTATTTAAAATTTGTAAAATTAAAATTTTAGGCTCCGCTACGATTTGCCTAAGATTCAAATGAATCACTCAACACATCACAAATGAGGACTTTGAATGTAACTAAGTGAAAACTAGATTTGTTTGGTTGACTGAGGATCTTGTTCTAATTGGGCCTCATATTAGTCTACAATTAGACTAATTCAATTCAACTTTTCATTGACGGGACAAGTTAGAAAAATGTGTTTTCTCTTTGGAATATAATTATAATGAAACTTACTCAGAAGACTCCAGGTCATTAACTAGAAATATCCTCTTAAGTATTTAGTCATGAGTTTAATTATCACCTTTAAACTTTTAAATAATTGAATAAATCACATCAAACAGTATTATTTATGTTCCTTTAATAACTCAATAAGTGGAGTAGTTTATTTCAATACTACTAGTTTGGTATACACTTACACGTATTTGAATCATTTTAACCTTAGCTAATTAAAAATTGAAGTAATAATATATCATTAATTAAAATTATATATTGTTAATTATAATTAAATTATTAATTTGTGTATGGAAAATACATATTATTTTTATAGTAATTGTTAGGTGTAAGAATTACCTGTTTTGGGCCCTGCCCCTGCTCTTGTTTAAATGTTTCTGGGAGAAGCAAATGGTTGGGTCATTCAAGGCCTATCTAACCTTTTGTCTAATTGAATGTTTTAATTTTTGTCTTTTAAATTATTAGTCTTTTATTTGTCCTTATTTCTTCTTCTTTTTTAACAAAAAATTGTGGGTCAAAGTATATTTAAACTATGACCTAATTTTGCAAGACCAAGGTTTATGAAACTTTTTTGTCCGACATAAATTATGTAATATCTATATAATTCGAAAAACATAAACTTAGAGAATTGTTACCTTATCTGATATAAATTGTGTAATATCTAATTCGCAAGGCATTAGTTTACATAAATTTTGTTTTGTCGGGCACAAGTTTTGTAGGAATTAAGGCATAGCTTTATGGGTTCTAAAACGACATAAGTTTTATAGGAACTAAATTATTTTTAAAATTATTGGTCTTTAATTTCTGTCCTCATCGTAAAGTATGACCTGTTTAGGGCCACTCTTTATTTTTTGGGAAAATTAGCAATTACGTCATAATATCTAACATATTTTGTTAAAATAACAACACTTTAAAATATTTATTTAAAATGTCAGAATGACAATATTTTAAAAAATAATATGTATTCAAATTTTAGTATTTAAAATTAATTTTATTTATGAAAACAATCCTATATTGGACCAAATTCTAAACCAGTCAGTTACCAATACCCATTAACCTTCCTTCTTCACCTTTCACGTTTTTACCCCACCTCTCATGTTTCTACCCATTTTTTCACGTTTCCAGATTCTCTTTCTTCAAGGTGCTCACAAATTGTTCATCAAAATATATATTTTAATTCAAGAAATTTTCTCTATTGTTAAAAGAAATCACTTTATTAATTCAAGCAGATTTCTCGATTGGCAAGGTAATTTTCATTATTTATTTTGATTTATTTTGATTTGTTGTTTAAAATCACCGATTATGGTGTATATTCCGGATTCTATATATTACGGATTTTAATATCACCGTTTATGGTTTATATTTCGCATTGTACATATTACAGATTTTTCGTCAATTTTTTTTATTTTTATGCAAGTTTGTTTACATATTCATCTAATATTTATGTATCTCAGATTTTTAGTCGATTAAACAATTTTTTTTCTGATTTCGTTTTAATATTTCAGATTTATTAGAATCTACAAATCCATTCATATGTTTATTTTGTTTGATTTTTAATACATTTATATTTGCTTTTAGGGTTTTAGATTCGGGGAAATCATCTGTTTGTCTACAATGTCTAAATCAACAGTTTATTTGTGTATTCATTCTATCTATATACCAAAAAAAATTACATTTTTTGTTTTTATATTGTATTTCACTCTCAATTAGTATACCAACATGTTTGTATTTTCTTCTTAATTTGTATTCATCCTAACTGTATGCTAACAATTTTATATTTTATTGGGTATTCATTTTGTATTTCAATCTCAATTTATATGTGAACAAGTTTGTATTTCTCTTTTGTTTTGTATTCAACCTAATTGCATACCAACAAGTTTTGTATTTTATGTGCCTACTTTACCTTTCAAAGTCACTTTGTATTTCAAATGAAGAGAGAATTTCTTTTGTATTCACAATTTTATATTCAATCTCACTTTGTATTTATAACTTTGTATTTTCATCTCACTTTTGCATTCATATATTGTTGTATTCAACATATAGTTAATGATCGATTAGCACTCTTGTACTCGACATATACAAATATCTCATCCAAACAAATAAAAAAATCAAAAAAAATACCTGATTATTTTTCGATTATTCACTGGATGCGACAAATTTATAGTCGTCAATTTTGAAAAATTCCGTTTCAAAAATATGTCGTATTCAACTTGAATATTTGCATTCTTTCAAATTAATTTTCTCTGTTCTGTTATTAATTATTTGTATTCTTTCAAATTAATCAAAATAAAATAAATACCTAATTAATCCCTTAACAAACTAAAATAATGACATTTTTAATAAATAATGAAATTGTTGCTAAGGAGTTCCACTAAAAGCTAAAATATCGTTGTTTTGAAAATTTTCCTTTTTTTCCTGTCCTTAACACAGTGGGCTTAAGTTTCAAATTATTGAATTTAATCCAGGAAAAATCACACCATATACACATTTAAGAGATAATATTACGGGTTTTAAACATACTTTTAAAATATTCTTATTTATAACAGTTTATTTACAGGTTATAACATATCAATTAAATTTAATTTTATTTAAAATTTAATTTAATAAATGATTAATCTCTTTTTTAGGGATTTACATTGATTAGAGTTCCTTGATTACTGTTACACTCCAAACCTTCCATTCACGTTAATCCCACCCCACCCCCACGCCTATCCAATACTACAGTAATCGTCCCTCCCATCTTTCTCACTACCCCAACTTCAAATCGTTCCTCCCGTTCCGTTTCTCATCATCATGTCGAAGAAAACGATTGTAACGCCTCGAAAGAGTCCTCGATTAGTTGAAAGAACTTCTACGGATGAAGTACATGCTCCAACATTCAACATATTGACTCAAACTCCATCGCCAAAAAATGTTGAAATTCCTGCAAAGTGTGGTTCCTCTCAGTCGAAGGATCAAAAGGAGGAAAAATACGAAGCAAAGAAAAAGGTGAGTTCGGGAAATCAAAAGGGAAAGAAGAGGAAGGGGAAAATTGTAGAAACTCTTTTTTATTCGAATTCTGATTTTGTTAGTGAAATAAAAAAGGAAAAAAGTAAAAAAGCAACAAATGTAGAAGTTGTTCAATCTTCAAAACCATCAACAAGAAGAACAACAAAAAAGAAGGAATCAGAAATCCAATATCCAAAAAAGGCAAAAAAATTGTTAGGGTAAGTATTATATTTAATTTATTTTCACATTATTCAAATCAGTGATTTTTAAGCTACTTCGGACTAAAGGTCGTAAGAACTCGAGCTACTACTTCTGACTTAGACGTCCTGAAATTCGTGTATTTAGATTGAGTTACGATCTCAACCTTTTGCTAAAAATATCACATTATGCTTATTGTTGTTTCGAAACTTTTGTTTGGGTGAAATTTGTACGAAATGTGAATAATATTTGTATGAATCTGACTTTAATATATGATTTTTGGATATTGTATGAAATGTGATATAATATTGGTATGCAAATGGTATGAATTGTGTTTTGACATTGGTATGAAATTGGTTTGATATCAGTAACCCAATGATATGAATTGTTAAATTGGTATGCAGATGGTATGAATTGTTAAATTACTCTGTTTTGTATGAATTATGACTAATATTGATATGAAATTGAGATTTTTCCTAATAGGTTTCTTTTT
>JAJONZ010028141.1:0-19744 GCA_029582445.1 Solanum paucissectum | reverse complement strand
AACATATGAGATAAGAATATACATTTATTAATTTGTGTTTATAATTATAGTATTTTAAAATACTAAATATTATCATCTTTTATTTCATTTGGAGAAGAGATACTTTGTTGTCATATTTTAATTTGTTAATGGAATCCAAGAGTAGATTCCAATTATTTGAACTATTTTTGTTTAAAAATGAACGATATTCATGTAATTTAATTATAAATTTATTTTTAATACAATGATAATTTGAAACTATTTATGTCAATTTAGATGAGTACACACGTGTCCAGAAACTAGAAAGATAAAACATATATACCTGTGAAATGGTTGGATCCGAGATGCAATATCTGCAAGTTACTCAATCTTCCAATTTCACTGTGTATTGGTCCATCAAAATCATTTCCGGATAGAGACAATAGTTGAAGTTGTGAACAATTTGACAAGCTTGTAGGCATATGACCATGAAGCTTGTTTATTGATAGATGAAGCTTTTTGAGTATCGGGAGACCATTGCATAAACCATTGGGAAGATTTCCTGATAAGCTATTGTTTGTAAATGCGATGACTTCGATACTAGAAATATTGAAAATTGTGAATGGTATAGAACCCGTAAGCTTATTATGTTGTATGGACAAAAAATTCAGGTTGTGAAGATTGCCAATCTCTTCCGGGATGTTTCCTTGAAGTAAATTGGCAGATATTACTAAAGTCTCCAACCTTGAGGCATTCGAGAGTGACGGTGGAATGGAACCAGTGAAACTGTTATTCTTAAGATTTAAAACTTGAAGTTGTTTTAAAAACCCAAACCAAGAAGGAATTTCCCCTCCAAATTTGTTGAAACTTAACTCAAGAAACTTAAGCCGACGTAAGCGTACCATTTCTTGAGGCAAATTTCCATGGAAATTGTTAGTTCCCAAATCAAGTGAAACAAGAAATGTGAGGTTTCCAAAATCACGAGGAATCCTGCCGGTAAGAGCCATGTCGGAAAGATTCAAGGACTTCACTCTCTGGTGACGGTAGTCACAAGTGACTCCTACCCAATGACAAACATAAATAGTAGGAGACCAACTTTCATCCAAGTAATGAAAAGGATCGGAACTAATTTGAGATTTCAAAGAGAGAAGAGCTAATCGATCAGTCGTAATGTTGGTTTGGGTCATAACATAGTGAAGCAACAGGAGTATTGTTAAGAGGAAAAATGTGAAGGCTTTCTCCATTAGTGCAAATATTAATAGAAAAATGATATGGCTGGTAACATGTGGTATTGAGGCTTTAAATAGCAATGAGATCAACATGATTATTATTTTTTTTCTAAAAAAAAAATACTTTTATTTATTCATATCAATACTAATACTACCAAATTAATCAGAAATGTAAAATGGTGCAAAAATTCTCCTAATCATCCAAACACTTGTGCAAGTCAACTAAAGTCTCTTATTTTCTCTATAATTGTGTGGTGAAATGTAGTGCTACTTTTAGCAACTTATATTATACGTCGGAAAAATATTTGTTAGACTGTGAAGGTATATATGCATCATATTTTTGACAAACTGAAGAAGACCAAAATCAACCAAGTCTTGCAAACGTAAACGTGGGGGCAAAGATATACATCTAATTAACTGGTTCAAAAGATGCTCAAAGTTATATTTAACACTCTGTTTGGATCATTATTACCCATTGTTTCATAATGTATTGTATCGTATTGTACTATATTGTACTGTACTGTATGATAGATACAATGTTTGGTTAGATTGTATTGTTTTTTTTTCCTCGCAAATTTACCTATCTATTGGCCTTTTATTAAACATAAAAAATATCAATAGGGATAAGTGCAAGCAAGGGGGGCTAGGCCTTACCTTAATAATCCTAATGAAGTACCTAACGTCTACTACCTAACAAGCATGAAGAAAATAAGAGCTAGAGAGAACTAAGTATTTTCTGATCACCACAGAGTTTGTAATACACTCCATGATGATATTACAAATGAGGATGCTTAAATAATGTAAAAATATGTCAATCAAGAAGAAAGTTGAGTAAACAGCCTCAAACTTTCTATTACAAACACATGAATTAAAAAAAATTGTCTGCCCATCAAAAGTAACTTGAAGTATTTTTCTCTTGTCTTCTTCTTCAAACCTATCCAACAACACTTGATAATTCATACTTTCTTTATGGATTTATTGGATCTTGTTGAACCTATTGATACTGTCAAAATGGTTCTGCTTTGCCTTTCGCATCGGTAGGTGCCTTAGAACAAACTCCTCAGTCATTTTACCATCCCAACTATGTTGCCTTCCATGTGTCTTCTTTTTGCTTTTGTTGCTTCCCCTTCTTTGTTGCCTAGGTGATATATCTCCTTCCCTAGCTACTCTATCAAAGCATATCTTCCTCATCTTCATCAAGAGAATCCTCACCCACAGCAAGCATATTGTCTTCCTCATCTTCATCAAATCAAGCTAGACTGTATTGTTTGTTGTTGTTTAATAACATTTTTATTGTTTGGTTTGTCTGTATCGTACTGTATTGTAATTTATAAATTTACTAAAATATCCATAATTATTCTAGGGCAGGAGGTTTGACTAGAATTAAATAATATAGGGTAAAGGGTAAAAAAATATTATGAATATTATGTAAGGACATAATTAAAAAAAGAAATTAAGTAACAACGGGAACACACCAAATCGGTTGTTCCATAAAATGGAATTTTTCATTGTTACGTAACAACGAAATGTAACAACACAATACAATACATTTTAAGTAACAATCAAAACAAACACTGTAGGTATGATAACGATACAATACAATACAATGGGTAACAATGATCCAAACAGAGTGTAAAGGACATAATATATAAACATGACTCTAAACTTGGCTTTAGCTGACAACTATGCCCTTTAACATTGGGTGTGCGCAACTAGCCACTTAAACTTGTATAAAATTGAACAAATAGACACATTTGTCCTACGTAATGACAATTTTGTATCCTACGTGGCATCTTATATGTGTATTATGCCACTTAGGACACATGTGTCTATTTCTTCAATTTTATACAAGTTTAAGTATCTACTTAAGCACACCCAAAATTTGAGAACATAGATGTCAGTTGAAGCCACGTTAAAGGGCATATTCCTATTCTATTTGTAGTTTAACATCTTAACCAATTTTTTTATTTAGAGACATTTTTATAAATTTCTATTCTTGCAAATTAAAAAAAACAACATTAATTTGTATGGCTTTTATCGTTTGAAGACTTGACCAATTGGACAACAAGTCTTGCAATTTTATTTTATTTTAAAGAAAAACTTTAGACTTGTGCGTAGAGTTGGTGCAAAAAAATGTACAAATGGATACTTGACACATACACATTATAATTTGGGTGAAATATATTTAATTGACCACCTTTGAGCTTTGTTCTTAATTAAGTAGCACGAAAACATCATCTTTCTTCAGCATGTACTTCTCAACAAAATCATCTGCAGCACTGCCTAACACATAACGAGAAATAATAGGGTTTAGCTAGGATAGCAAATTAGAATACCTGAAAAGGTGTCACTCTGGCAGACGAATGAAAGGCGATGTTTGTAAATGATAAAGCTCCATCAGATTTTGCAATCCTCCAATTTCTCTAGGAATTCCATTTGTGAATTGATTCATTGACAGATCCATATAATTCACAGCCTTTAGATTTCCAATTTCCGGAGGTAAAGAGCCAACCATGTTGTTTGACGATAAGTCAAGCTTCATTAGATCTTTAAGATTTCCTAAGCTTGTTGGTATATTGGAACTCAATTTATTGGAAGCAAGATATATCAATCTAAGGGAAGTAACGTTCCCTAAACAATTAGGAAGAGATCCCGAAAGTTGATTTTGTCCCAAGTCAATAGCACCCAAATGATTCAATTTACATATATGATCTCCAATAAATTCAGTAAGTTTGTTGTAGTCAAAATACATACACTGAAGGTTTCTCAAGTTCTGAATTGATGTAGGAATTGGTCCAATGAAGTTATTATCAAAAAGCTTAAGGTCTAATAAGCTGCTTAAGTTTTCAACTTCATTTGGAATCTTGCCTTTGATGATACAAGCACTGGCATAAAACTTTACAAGAGATATGGAGAAGTTCCCTAATGATACTGGATGCATGGCATTTAGAGGGTTCAAAGAAAGAGAAAGAAGTGTTAAATTTCTGCAATTGGTTAAGGAAGTGAGGAAGCTTAACGAGGAGTCGCTGGTTAAATTGTTTCCCTGCAAGTTTAGGATATGTAGATGAGTCAAATGTCCAAGAGAATTGGGAATCAAGCCAGTCATTTTGTTGTACGAAAGCTCTAGATCAGTAAGCTTTGAACAATTGGAGATGGAATGAGGAATAGTCCCAACAAGATTGGTTAAGCTATGCATATTAAGCACTTCAATGTTGGGTAAAATAGAACCTATGTTTGGTGGTAAAGTTCCTGATAGATTGTTGGCTGAAAGACCCATTAGTCTCAGTCCTGATATGTTGAACATCTCCATTGGAATTAAACCACTAAAACTATTGAACTCCAGAATAAGTTCCTTCAACTCAACCAGATTTTTTATTTCCTTGGGTATGTCACCTAGCAACACATGAAGAAAGAATGAATTTAAAGTTGCTAACTAGTTTAATACAGATTGCTATATATCACTTTGAATACGTACCAGTAAACCTATTTTCGTGAAGATATAAAAATTGCAACTTGGTTAAGTTGCCAATCTGCCGTGGTAAAGATCCGTTGAGATTGTTCGTCTCTAGTGAAACAAATTGCAACATTATGGAGATCGGGATAGAGCTGGCAATCTAGTTTCCCCCCACGTCTAACTCCACCAAATTTACAAGATTTCCGATTTCTTGTGGAATTATCCCTGCATATATTTTAATGTGTAATAAAAAAGATGTGAGGTGATTAGATATATACAACAGTAGTAGCATTCATATGATAAAAACATACCTCTGAAATGGTTGTATCCAAGATACAATATTTGCAAGTTACTCAATCTTCCAATCTCACTATGTATAGGTCCATCAAAATCAGTTTCTGATCTTGAAGTTGTGAACAATTTGACAAGGTTTTAGGCATATGACCATGAAGCTTGTTCTTTGATAGATTAAGCCCTTTGAGTATTGGGAGACGATTGCATAAACCTATTCCGGGATGTTTCCTTCAAGTAAATTGGCTGATATTACTAAAGTCTCTAATCTTGAGGCATTAGAGAGTGACGGGGAAATGAAACCAGTGAAACTATTATTTCCAAGATTTAAAACATGAAGTTGTTCTAAAAACCCAAACCAAGAAGGAATTTCCCCTCTTAATTTGTTGAAACTTAAGCTGACGCAAGCATGCCATTTCCTCAGGTAAATTTCCATGGAAATTGTTCCATCCCAAGTTAAGAGCAACAAGAAATGTGAGGTTTCCAAAATCACGTGGAATCTTGCCTGTAAGAGTCATGTTAAAAAGATTCAAGGACTTCACTCTCTGCTGACGATAGTCACAAGTGACTCCTACCCACTGACAAACATAAGTAGCAGGAGACCAACTTTTATCCAAGTAACGAAAAGGGTCGGAACTAATTTGGGATTTCAAAGAGAAGAGTTAACTGATCCGTAGAAACATTGGTAGGAGTCATGGCTGAACTAGGGATAACATAGTGAAGCAACAAGAGTAGTGTTAAGAGAAAAGATCTCAAAGCTTTTTCCATTTTTGTAGGAGACTTTTTCTTTTGAATCTTTTTTAAAAGCGAAAAGGAAAAAAATATCAGCATTAATGCAACTAAATTATTGTTTCAATGAAACAAAAAAAAAAATGTGTCTTTTTATTGGTTGTTGTGAGTTTGATTATCCAAGTGTTGAAACCACTCATTTAAATAAATAGATAAATTTTACAAGTTATGTGGGGCATAAATATGACTTATGTCGTCAATATGGTAGACTAGTTAAATTATTCACTAGTCTTGTTGGACGGATAAATCTTATCTGTGTTATTCAATACCAGACAAGCAAAACTTTCCATTGTCTTCTTTTTGTTGTTTTCACTTAATTTGTTGAGGATGATAAAAAGGAAAAATGAGGAAGTAGCGACAAAAAAGAGTGTTAATAATCTACCACATGGGTGTGTTTGGAAATAAAGTTTTCAATTTTCTCATGTTTGATTGGCTTAAATGTTTTTCAATAGTAACTGCAACTTAATTCTTTATTATTAATTTAAGTAACTTATATTCTTTAATACAAAAAAATGTAGAATTTGAAGAGTAACATTAAATAATAAAATATAGACTAATTTATAATTACATTAAGTAATAATGTTTTCTATTTTGGTATCCTTTTTTTCTTCCAATCAGATTTTGTCTTCCTCAAATTTCCAGAGCAAATCAATAATCTTCGGTGCTAAGATACATTATTTTTTTTGGGAAAATGCTTAAAAATGTCATCGAACTTTTAAAAAAGACTCATTTATGTCATTTGTTAAAAGTTTGGCTCATCTATGCCATTGTTATTAAAGAAAAAGCTCATTCATGTCATTTTTTAACTCCGATTTTGCCAAACCATTTTTTACACCCCAAACAAGGTTCAACACTTTCTTATTGAAGTTTTTGAATCAAATGTACACTGTTTGCTTCTTTTTCTTTAAGAACACCAAGGATACATGAAGAACATAAATAACTTTCAAATTATCAACATCTTCAATTATTCACGAAATCATCTCAAATTTCGACTACATCATTAATTTCTTTTTAAAAAAAAACTTGAAATCTAAAATCATTTGTAGAGTTTGAAAAATTCACCCATTTTTTTTAAAAAAATATTCCAAAAAATGAAAATCAATCCCAAAATTTCAAAATTTTGTTTTGATTCGTGTTTTTGTACTTGTTTTTTACATTAGATCTTTGTTGCCTAGTGTTTTTTGAGTCTATATTCAAATTTTCAAATGATTTGAAGTGTGGAGAAGATTCTATCATTAAAGAATGTTGAAATTTTGAATAAATTTCAAGTGGGTCTTGTTGAGTTAGATTGTATTCGAGCTCAAAAGATATTAAGTTTTGGGATCTAGCTTCGAGGGAAACTTCTCTTGAAATTTGAGGCGATTTCGTGAAGAATTGAACAAGTTTGAAATTTGGGAATCATTAATGTTCTTTATGTGTTATTGGTGTTCTTAAGGAAGTAGAAGCAAAAAATGTACCTTTTATCCAAAAACACCAATCAAAATGTGTTAAACTTGTTTGGGTATAAAAAATGGTTTTGCAAAATCGAAGTTAAAAAAATAGGATGGATGAGCCTTTTCTTTGACAACAATAACTTATATGAGCCAAACTTTTAATAGATGACATAAATGAGTCTTTCTAAAATTTGGATGACATATTTGAGCTTTTTCCTTTGTTTTTATGTTGTTAAATTATCTTTCCTTATTTCTCTCAATAATCTTCTCTTATGTAGAACTAAGGGTCTATTTTTACAAGGTAAGGAGTAAGGGTGCATACAGCATACATATCGTATTTCTAAGACTTTACTTATAAAAAAAAAAAAACAGATGTTTTCTTCTGCATTTTGAATCCACGGGACTGGACGGGACATACTGTAAGTCTGGACACAAATGTGTGTTTTCCTTGTGGGGGCACATCAAGAATTCAACTTCTTGACATTCTCGTGGTGTGTCTCTCGCTATATATATAAACACACTCTACAAGTGTGAAATCTCATAATACGGCATAGGGGGAGTCAAATTTTTTAGTTTATGAGTTATGAATCATAATTATTTTTTCTTATTGAGTTCTTGATAGATGATCTGTACATATTCAAAGAATTTTTAATGCAAATATAAAATTTGACCCAAAGTTCCACCAAGTCTGTAGCCATCATTGTGGTTCGACCATGCACATTTTACAGCTTTATGACTACTGATCCTATCAAATAACAATTGGATATAATAAATAATACCCCTTGTATTAATCTCTCAATGAAATATAAAACTCTGCAAATTAATGCATAAATATGAGATTGGTAAATTGTTAGGACAAGGTACATTTGCCAAAGTCTATCAAGTAAGGAACCTAAAAACAAGGCAAAATGTACAAGAAATTTAGAAAAGGAAAATTTGAATCTTTTCGATCCCTTAAAAAACTTTTTTTGAGAATTCTTGATCCAAATCCATTTTCAAGAATCATATTAGCTAAGAAGGGGGAGTGAAGCATATGCAAATTTTACAAAACTTAAACTAATTAGATGGATTTTTCCTGCTCTAAAGGCACAGGACGATTACATAAGCTAGAGTTGCAACAGGGTTGGATTAGAAATTAAGGAGGATATGCGCAACAGTGAAACACAAGTGAGACCGACCTGAATTATGTCATTCACAACTATTGTTGCGTATCATAAAGCTTGAGTTATGTAAAACAGAAAAAACATATTCAACAAAACACAGCTCTGGATTCAGAATTTGCCACCATGAGACTTGAGATAAATTGAATAAAGCAAATCTGAGATATGGACAGTAAAGCAAATCAAGTTCCACCATTTTGCAAATGAAAAAGGGAGACTTATTGAAACCAACCAGCATTTCAAAACAGCATCAACCGCAATTCAAGGGCTAAAAGAAAAAAAAAACAATCTTTACATGAATCCAAAAATTTAGCAAACATTTGCAACAAACAAGCGATCAATTTGGAACAAGAGATTCCAAGAACATGTTCAACATGCAAGAAGTTGAATCTTGATCTTCTGTAGCATCCCTACAACATCTTTCATGTTTGTCCTTCTTGCCGGAGATTCAGCACAACAATCTAATGCCACTTTCATGATTGAAGACACAACATCTAGCTTCTTCTGTAAGCGATTATCCATTGGTGTTACCAAGTTGGAATCAACAACGTCCATTACTGCCTCTGGGAGTGAATAACTCACCCATTGCTTCAAGTTAAGATCTCCCTCAAAATCACTAGGCTTTCTCCTAGTAAATGTTTCCAGCAACATAATCCCGTAACTATAGACATCACATTTTACTGACACCAGTCCATCCAGTCCATACTCTACAGTCAAACAATTAATTTAAAGATGCAACATACTTTCTTGATTAGAAAAAAAAGTAAAAGGAAAAATCAATGTTGAAATTAGCAAAAACAAAGAGACGTACCTGGTGCAATATAACCAAATGTTGCTAAGGTTTTAGTGTATAAATCAGTCTCATCTTCACCAAGCAGTTTTGAAATACCAAAGTCGCTTAGGTGGGCAACCATATCCTCATCCAACAAGACGTTACTAGGCTTTATATCACAATGAATCACGGGAGAGGAGTATCCATGATGGAAATATTCCAATGCACATGCCACATCTATCATAATACTTAGTCTCTGCCTGATGTCTAGGAAGTAGTTGTGCGAATACAAATACTTGTCAAGACTTCCATTAGGCATATACTCCAGCACTAAAGCCTTAAAATCAAGGTTGGAGCAACTAGTGATGACTTTCACCAGATTCCTATGGCGAAGGCTACGCAAAACTTCACATTCTGTATCGAAACTCTTGAATGCTGCTTCCAGTTGCAGATTGAACACTTTAACTGCAATGGCAGTTCCACTTCTGAGAACGCCTTTGTAAACAGAGCCAAAACTTCCAGAACCAATCAGATTACTCTCGCTAAGCGAATCAGTTGCTTGGAGCAGTTCATAGTATGAAATTCTTTCGGTTGTTGCCATAGGCAATGAATCAGCTTGTTGAGGATCTCTTTTACCTCTTCTATACCTTATCCATAGGAACAGAAAGGTGATAGGAACAAATACAAGTGCTATTCCTAGCAAAAGAAATAGAACTAGCAATTTTTTCCTATTTGATCTATGCGTTGATGATGTGGGGCATGGTGGGACATTAAACCTTGACAAACCACACAATGCTTCATTGTTGATGAAAAATTGACTCGAGAGGTTCTTGAAAGGACCTCCCGAGGGTATTTCACCGTGCAACTTGTTGACAGAAACATTGAAATACTCAAGGTATTGTAGTTTCTCAAAAGACATGGGAATAGTTCCCGATATATTATTATGAGAAATGTCTAGAAATTCCAAGCCTACCATGTTGCTCATTGAGTCAGGTATAGATCCTTGCAACTTGTTGTGTCTCAAAGAAAGGTGCGCCAAATTTTGTAATCCCCCAATTTCTCTAGGAATTCTATTTGAGAATTGATTCATCGACAGATCCATATGTGTCACAGCCTTTAAATTTCCAATTTCTGTAGGTAAAGAACCAACCATGTTGTTTGACGATAAGTCAAGAACCACTAAATCTTTAAGATTCCCTAAGCTTGTTGGTATATTGGAACTTAATCTATTGGAACCCATATGTATCTCTCGAAGGGAAGTGACGTTCCCTAAACAATTAGGAAGAGATCCTGAAAAATGATTTTGACCCAAGAAAATATCTCCCAAATGCTGCAATTTACAAATGTTATCTCCAATAAATCCTGTAAGTTTGTTGTACTGAAAATACATACGCTGAAGGTTTCTCAAGTTCTGAATTGATGTAGGAATTGATCCAATCAAGTTATTATTAGAAAGATCAAGGTTTAATAAGCTGCTTAAGTTTCCAACTTCATTTGGAATCTGGCCGTTGATCTTGCAAGCACGGGCATAAAAATTTACAAGAGATTTGGAGAAGTTCCCTATGGAGACCGGAAGCATGGCATTTAGAGGGTTCAAAGATAGATAAAGAGATGTTAAATTTCTGCAATTGGTTAAGGAAGTGAGGAAGCTTAAAAATGAATCACTGGTTAAATTGTTTCTCTCCAAGTTTAGGAAGTTTAGATGAGTCAAATATCCAAGAGAATTGGGTATTAAGCCACTGAGTTTGTTGTCTGAAAGTTCTAGAATAGTAAGCTTTGAACAATTGGAGATAGAATGAGGAATAGTCCCAACAAGATTGGTTAAGAGACTCAAGAAAAGCTGTTCAATGTTGGATAAGGTAGAACCTATGTTTCGTGGTAGAGTTCCTGATAGATTGTTGGCTGAAAGTTGAATTATTGTCAGTCGTGATATGTTGAAGATCTCCATTGGAAGTGAACCACTAAAACTATTAAACCCAAGAGTAAGTTCCTCCAACTCAACAAGATTTCTTATCTCTTTGGGTATTTCACCTGCCAACACATGAACAAAGAATGAGTTTAACCAAGTTCAATACAGGTTGCTATCACTTTGAATACGTACCAGTAAACCTATTTTCATGAAGAAATAAGAATTGCATCTTGGTTAAGTTGCCAATCTCCCGTGGTAAGGATCCCATGAGATTGTTACTCCCTAGTGAAACAACTTGTAACGAGGAGATATTGAATATGGAGATTGGGATAGAGCTGGTAATCTGGTTTTCCCCCACGTCTAACTCCACCAAATTAACAAGATTTCCGATTTCTTGTGGAATTATCCCTGCATTTATTTTAATAATGTGCAATAAAAAAGATGTGAGGTGATTAGATACAATAGTACTAGCACTCACAAGATAAAACATATATACCTGTGAAATGGTTATCTCCGAGAAACAATCTCTGCAAGTTACTCAATCTTCCAATTTCACTATGTATTGGTCCATCAAACTCATTATCTAATAAAGACAATGTTTGAAGTTGTGAACAATTTGACAAGCTTGTAGGCATATGGCCATCAAGCTTGTTTCCGGCTAGATAAAGCCCTTTGAGTATCGGGAGATGATTGCATAAACCATTGGGAAGATTTCCTGATAATCTATTGTTTGAAAATGCGATTACTTCGATTCTAGAAATATTGAAAACTGTGAATGGTATAGAACCTGTAAGCTCATAATTATGTTCTATGGACAACACATTCAGGTTGTGAAGATTGCCAATCTCTTCCGGGATGTTTCCTACAAGTAAATTGGCAGCTATTACTAAAGTCTCCAATCTTGAGGCATTCGAGAGTGACGGGGGAATGGAACCAGTGAAACTGTTATTCCTAAGTTTTAAAACTTGAAGTTGTTTTAAAAACCCAAACCAAGAAGGAACCTCCCCACTGAATTTGTTCAAATTTAAATCAAGAAACTTAAGCCGACACAAGTGTGCCATTTCTTGAGGCAAATATCCATGGAAATTGTTGCTTCCCAAGTCAAGAGAAACAAGAAATGTGAGGTTTCCAAAATCACGTGGAATCGTGCCTGTAAGGATCATGTTGGAAAGATTCAAGGACTTCACTCGCTGGTGACGATAGTCACAAGTGACTCCTACCCAATGACAAACATAAGTAGCAGGAGACCAACTTTCATCCAAGTAATGTAAAGGGTCGGAACTAATTTGGGATTTCAAAGAGAGAAGAGTTAATTGATCCGTAGAAACGTTAGTACGCGTCATGGCTGAACTAGGCATAACATAGTGAAGCAACAAGAGTAAAATTAAAAGAAAAGATCTCAAAGCTTTCTCCATATGTAAAAATATTAGTAGTAGGAATATGGTATTACTAGTAACATGTGTTTACGAGACTTTTCTTTTGAAGCTTTTTTAAAAGGGAAAAGGAAAAACATATCAGCATTAATGCAACTAAATTATTGTTTCAATGAAACAAAAAAAATGCGTCTTTTATTGGTTGTTGTGCTTTTGATATCCAAGTGTTGAAACCACTCATTTTAAATAAGTAGATAAATTTTCCAATTTATGTGGGGCATGAATATGACTCATGTCGTCAATGCTAGACTGATAATAATTGGTGCTATGTTGTCTTAAATTATTCACTAGTCTTGCTGGACGGATATGTCTTATCTGTGTTCAATTCACAAAATTTTACCAGAAAAACAAAACTTTCCATTGTCTTCTTGGATATCTAAACTACTTGTGAAGAAAAAGGTGGCATACTTTAGTGGCCGAGATCACTGGAATGTTACAAGGAAAATTATTGTCTTATAGGGCCAGAGGTGCTCTTATTAAATCAATTTTACAAGCAATCTATCCCTACTTACACTATATCTGTGATTGATCCCTCTAAAACAATATGAAGAAGCAAATTGTGAGGTGTATTGCTAAGTTTTCCGGCGCGCATAGTTTGTTACGTCAGTTCCAAAAGGATAAGTTGGGTTGGAATTGATAAGTTCCATGGAGTTCATGATTGCACAAAAGGACTAGTTAAAGTAGTGGTTGAGGCGCGTAGAGGCACTTCTACGACGATTGTCGTACATCCACCTTACTGACTCACTTTGAAGAATTCATGATTGATATATGTTTGAGGCTGGTGAAAGGAAATGCGGATTGATTTCACATAATGGAAAGATGGGACTTAAGAATATCTCTCTCCACTGGGACATATAATGGAAAAGGACCTATCAAATTTCCCAATATAGTAATATCTCATTATTATTCTATATCATATATTTTGATATTATTATTCTATATCACATTTTTGACCTCTGATTTATGCATCATTTCTTAATTACCTTTTTCTCAAGTGTCATCATCTTTTTGTTATTATATTTTCTATAATTGCATTGATAGTCCATTTGGGATAACATAATATACAAATTTCGTTATAACTTATACATTTCAACCAACTAGCATTTCTGAAAACAGAATCATGCACAAATCAAGTGCTCAAACAAAACAGAAAAAGTGATCAATTTGGAACAAGAGATTCCAAGAACATGCTCAGCGTGCAAGAAGTTGAATCTTGATCTTCTGTAGCATCCCTACAACACCTTTCATGTTTGTCCTTCTTGCCGGAGATTCAGCACAACAATCTAATGCCACTTTCATGATTGATGCCACAACATCTAGCTCCTTCTGTAAGCGATTATCCATTGGTGTTACCAAATTGGCATCTACAACATCCATTACTGCCTCGGGGAGTGAATAACTCACCCATTGCTTCAAGCTAAGATCTCCCTCAAACTCAGTAGGCTTTCTCCTAGTAAACGTTTCCAGCAACATGATCCCGTAACTATAGACATCACATTTTATTGACACCAGTCCATCCAGTCCATACTCTACCGTCAAACAATTAATTAAAAGATGCAATATACTTTCTTGATTGGGAAAAAAAATAAGAGGAAAAATCACTGTTCAAATTAGCAAAAACAAAGAGACGTACCCGGTGCTATATAACCAAATGTTGCTAAGGTCTTTGTGTATAAATCACTCTCATCTTCACCAAGCAGTTTTGAAATACCAAAGTCACTTAGGTGGGCAACCATATCCTCATCCAGCAAGACGTTACTAGGCTTCAGATCACAATGAATCACCGGAGAGGAGCATCCATGATGAAGATATTCCAAAGCACATGCCACATCTATCATAATGCTTAGTCTCTGCCTGATGTCTAGGAAGTAGTTGTGTGAATACAAATACTTGTCAAGACTTCCATTAGGCATATACTCGAGCACTAAAGCCTTAAAATCAAGGTTGGAGCAACAAGTGATGACATTCACGAGATTCCTATGGCGAAGGCTGCGCAAAATTTCACATTCTGAATCAAAACTCTTGAATGCCGCTTCCAGTTGCAGATTGAACACTTTAACTGCAATGACCGTCCCACTTCTGAGAATGCCTTTGTAAATAGAGCCAAAACTTCCAGAACCAATCAGATTAGTACTCTCGCTAAGTGAATCAGTTGCTTGGAGCAGCTCATAGTATGAAATTCTTCTTGTTGTTGCCATAGACAATGAGTCAGCTCGTTGAGGAGATATTTTACCTCTTCTATACCTTATCCATACAAACACAAGGGTGATAGGAACGAATACAAGTGCAATTCCCAGCACAAGAAATAGAACATGCATTTTTTCCTTTTTGATCTGTGCTTTGATGATGTGGGGCATGGCGGGACACTAAACCTTGAAGAACCACACAATGCTTCATTGTCGATGAAAAATTGACTGGAGAGGTTCTTGAAAGGATCCCCCGAGGTTATTTCACCGTGCAACTTGTTGTCAGAAACATTGAAATACTTGAGGTATTGTAGTTTCTCCAAAGACATGGGAATAGTTCCCGATATATTATTGTGAGAAAGATCTAGAAATTCCAAACCTACCATGTTGCTCATTGAGTCAGGTATAGATCCTTGCAACTTGTTGTGTCTCAAAGAAAGGTGCGCCAAATTTTGTAATCCCCCAATTTCTCTAGGAATTCTATTTGAGAATTGATTCATCGACAGATCCATCCGTGTCACAGCCTTTAGATTTCCAATTTCTATAGGTAAAGAACCAACCATGTTGTTCGACGATAAGTCAAGAACCACTAAATCTTTAAGATTCCCTAAGCTTGTTGATATATTGGAACTCAATTTATTAGAACCCATATGCATCTGTCTAAGAGAAGTGACGTTCCCTAAACAATTAGGAAGAGATCCTGAAAGTTGGTTTTGACCCAAGTAAATATCTCCCAAATGCTGCAATTTACAAATATTATCTTCAATAAATCCTATAAGTTTGTTGTCACTCACGTTGAAGCGCTGAATGTTTTGCAAGTTGCCAATTGTTCTGGGAATCGATCCAACCAAGTTGTTTCCAGAAAGATCGAGATCTAATAAGCTGCTTAAGTTCCCAACTTCATTTGGAATTCGGCCTTTGATCTTGCAATTATGTGCGTAAAACAATGTAAGAGATGTGGAAAGGTTCCCTACCAACACTGGAAGCATGCCGTTTAGAGGGTTTAGAGATAGAAGAAGATATGTTAAATTTCTACAATTGGTTAAGGAAGTCAGGAAGCTTAAAAATGAATCACTGGTTAAATTGTTCATCTCCAAGACTAGGGCTTGTAGACGAGTCAAATATCCAAGAGAATTGGGAATCAAGCCCGTGAGTTTGTTATCTGAAAGCTCTAGGAGAGTAAGTTTGGAACAATTGGAGATAGAATGAGGAATAGTCCCAACAAGATTGGTTAAGCTATTCAGATAAAGCTCTTCAACGTTTGGTAAGATAGAACCTATGTTTGATGGTAGGGTTCCTGATATATTATTGCATGCAAGAGAAAATATTCTCAGCCGTGATTTGTTGAAAGTCTCCATTGCAAGTGAACCACTAAAACTATTGAACCCAACATCAAATTCCTCCAGTTCAACGAGATTGTTTATCTTGGGTATTTCACCTGGCAATACATTTTGAAAGATTGAATACTAGTGAGTTTAACTAGTTAGCTCTGTGAAAAATAAAGTTGATTATTTGACGGTATAAAAAATATCTTAGATAGTTAGTACAACTTTCTAGAGTTTTATAGGGATATCTTTAGTATTTGTTGTGTATAAGAAAAGTATAGATATTCTAGAGAATTAGATATTTCTAGTTAAGAAAAATCTAGATAGTCTAGAGTTTTAGATATTTGAGGGAGATATGTGTAGAAGAGGTTAGATGTAGTCTAGATTCTTAGTAGTGGTAAAAAACATAAATATACAAAGTTCTTAAGAACAAGTATAAATAGGGGTGACCTTAAGAACAACTTAGACCAAATAGTCTTATTCTATAACAAAGTTCTTTTATCCAAAATACTCTTTTTCCCTTCTAGTTTCCTCTTCTTTAATTGAATCTTCCGATCTTAGTTAACGATCTTGGGCTAGCAGAAGGGTCTCCGTTTATACTTTACTTCTGCTATTCTCTACAAGCTCTATACAATATACGTTGTACTTTTGCTAAAACTTTGAATACGTACCAGTAAACCTATTTTCGTCTAGATATAAAAATTGCATCTTGGTTAAGTTGCCAATCTCCTGTGGTAGGGATCCACTGAGATTGTTCCTCCACAGTGAAACAAGTTGCAACGAGGAGATATTTAATATGGAGATCGGGATAGAGCCGGTAATCTGGTTTCTCTCCACATCTAATTTCACCAAATTAACAAGTTTTCCTATTTCTTGTGGAATTATACCTGCATTCAATGTGTAATAAAGAAAGATGTGAGGTAATTAGATACAATATATAGTACTAGCATTCATAAGAAAAAACATACCTGTGAAATGGTTAGATGCGATATCTAATGTCTGCAAGTTACTCAATCTTCCAATTTCACTATGTATTGGTCCATCAAAATCATTTTCGGATAGAGACAATATTTGAAGTTTTGAACAATTTGACAAGCTTTTAGGCATATGACCATGAAGCTTGTTTATTGATAGATCAAGCCTCCTGAGTATTGTGAGATGCTTGCATAAACCATTGGGAAGATCTCCTGATAAGCTATTATTTGTAAATGCAATGACTTCGATTCTAGAAATATTGAAAATTGTCAATGGTATAGAACCCGTAAGCTGATTATGTTCTATGGACAACATATTCAGGTTTTGAAGATTGCCTATCTCTTCCGGGATGTTTCCTTCAAGTAAATTGGCAGATATTTCTAAAGTCTCTAACCTTGAGGCATTCGAGAGTGACGGAGGAATGGAACCAGTGAAACTGTTATTCCTAATATTTAGAAACTGAAGTTGGAATAAGAACCCAAACCAAGAAGGAACCTCCCCACTGAATTTGTTGAAACTTAAATTAAGAAACTTAAGCCGACGCAAGCGTGCCATTTCTTGAGGCAAATTTCCTATGAAATTGTTACTTCCCAAGTCAAGAGAACGAAGAAATATGAGATTCCCAAAATCTTGTGGAATTCTGCCTGTAAGAGTCATGTTGGAAAGATTCAAGGACTTCACACGCTGGTGACGAGAACCACAAGTGACTCCGACCCAACGGCAAACAGAAAGTGTGGGAGACCAGCTTTCATTCAATAAGTGAAAGGGGTCTGAAATGATTTGGGATTTTAAAGAGAGAAGAGCTAATTGATCAGTGGTAAGGTTGGTTTGGGCCATAACATACTGAAGCAACAAGAGTACTGTTAAGAGACAAAATGTGAAGGCTTTCTCCATAAGTACAAATATTAATAGGAAAATGGTATGGCTAGTAACATATGGTTTTGAGTCTTTAAATAGCAATGAGATCAACATGATTTTTTATTATTATTTTTTTAAAAAAATTACTTTTATTTATTCATTCTGTCATATCAATACTATACCACAAAATCAATCAGAAATGCAAAAATTCCTCTAATCAGCCAAAGACTTGTGCAAGTCAACCAAGTCTCTTGTTTTATTTTCTCTATATAATTGTGTGGTGAAATGTATAGTGCTACATTTATCAACTTATACTATACGTCGGAAAAATATTTGTTAGATTGTGAGGGTATGTATATGCCCCCTTTGCTAGATTATGAGAACATATATACACCATATTTTTAATGAGGGGTATATTTGTTCGTTTTTCCTTTTAAAATAAAATAATACACAACATTAATTTGTATTGGCTGTTATCATTTCAGGGAATTTTCTAGGTTATGTGGGCCCCCAAAGACTTGAGAAAGTTGGTTAAGACCAAATATACACCAATTCCTTGCAACTGTAAATGTGGTGGCAAAGTTATTCCTCTAATCAGTCCAAAGACTTTCCAAGTTGACTTCTACTCAGAGGCGGAGCCAAGGTTAGAAGTTTGGGGGTTTTAAATCAATTTTGTTTGGGGTTCACGTGTTAAATGTATATATTTATTTAATTTTCTAATATAAATATAGGGTCTACGAAGAAGCTAGTGGGTTCGTCCGAAACCATAAACCCCCACCTAGCTCCACCTCTGCTTCTACTAAAGGTATGTCCACTAGCTACCTTGCTATATCCACAAGTGAAAAGGTCCGAAATAATTTGAGATTTTAAAAAAGGGAAAAAAGCTTAAATACGTCATTTAATTTTAGGATAAGATTCATTTATGTCATTTTCGTTTGAGAAAAGACTCATCCATGTCATTATTTATCAACTGAAATGAAATAGATGAGTCAAACTTTTAACATATGACATTGATGAGCCTTTTCTCAAAGTTCAGTGACATATTTGAGCCTTTTCTCTTTAAACTAAATTATTTAATTAATGACATGTCCGAATCATAATTGACCATGTGTAAACAATGACACGGATGACCATTTTCTCAAATGAAAATGACATAGCTGAACCAATTTTTAAACGGATGGATTAGATCATGAGTCTTTTCTCAAAGTTCAATGGCATAGTTGAGTCTTTTCCCTTTAAAGAAGAGTTAATGATAGTTGGTGATAGTTCAAATAGAAAACCCAAACACTTGATAGTTTATGTATGATATGTATGAATGTTACCAAAAAAATACACTTCGTGTGTTCTTGATCATTATCACTTCTCACTTGGGAGATAAAAAGTACAAAATTAAATGAGATATTTGGAAGGTATTTGACTAAGCTTATAGGCTCGTTAAACTAACTTATAAACAATATTTTTTAGCTTAATTACATACGTATTTAGTAAATATTCAAAGTACTTATAAACGACTAAAACCAATCAAAAGTTATAAGTTGATTATCTCTAACTTATTATTTTTAGGTTATGAATGTTTTATTTAGGAAAATGTGATTTGGACTGGTTTAGAGTCGCCACTTAATTTTTAAGAAAAATCAAGAAAACTATTTTTCAATAGATTAAAACATGAAATCAATTGAAAATATTTAAAAGGGGTTCGAGGTTCTTATTAATATTCTAGGAAGGTTTTAAAGGCACCTAGAATATCCACTAATGTGGTTATCCGACGATTAATTATTTGGCTAAAATAATTTTAACTTAGTTTGACTTGCAAAAATAAACTATTTTACGATTAGGACCATTTTAATAGAAAAAATAATGAAATATTATCTAAGTGAAGTATTTTATAAACTTATTTATTTATTATTAATTTATTTTTTAAATCAAGTGAAATATGAGTACTTTAGTTAAGTAATTAATTCAAAATGGGTGT
>JAJONZ010028140.1:0-16240 GCA_029582445.1 Solanum paucissectum | reverse complement strand
ATTTTTTTTTTTTTTTTTTTTTTTTTTTTTAGAGGGTTTCCATTTTGTTTTGCAATACCATGGGTTAGAGAGACTTTTTCTTGCACTTCTTGTCTTCTCCTTTTCCTTTTCACCACACCCCCAACTTAGGATTTTGGCCTAAGTTGGCTATTCACTAAATCACAACTCTAGAGGATTATATGTAGTGGGTTAAGTAAGGTATAGGGTTCATCAAGGTTTTTCCAAAGAAAGGTAAGGCTCAAGGGGTGTTCAAAAGAGTTTCACACGCTCACGGGTAGGCCACAAAAGAGGTATATGTCAAATTTGGCTCACACTCTTTGAAGTTGCCTAAGATCATATCAAGAGGACACCTTTCTAAATCAATCAGACTAACGGGGAAAATTTTGGGTTTAATCATGCATGGTTTAGAGTAAGCTAATCACACAAGGCATCGACACTTAAGTTAAACAAGACTACACACTTTCGCTAGTGTGCAACAGTCATTACAAGAGAATCAATTCGACCAATGGCTAATCACAATAAGATGCAAATAGTTCATATATTGTCTATGCAACTTCATTTGGTCTCGTCGTAGCCGTACATTCATGTTCGTTCGATTGAGAGTACTATTTAAGTCATCAGTATTGATCAGAACCTAGACTTAAATTTTGTAAAAGAACAGCCACTTTCAACACAAGCGGTGGCAAAAAATTTTGAAAAATATTTTTTTTTGGAAGCGTCACAGAATTTGCATCAATTAAAATAAAAAAAAGGAGCCATGAGCTCAAACATCCACAAAAAGCAGTGTAAAAACAATTTGAAATAGAACAACCAAAGTATACACAAAACATGAATATCCATAACAAGCAAAAACAAGGTGGGCCTCACCCCACCACAAATAAATGTGTTTGTACTCAAATGAAAATGATAAGTATCCAACAGTTAAAATAAAGAAAGATAGAGAGGGAGGTAAAGAGAGGATCTTGTCTACACGTTTGCTCCATCTGTCAGGGCATCGTTGCCTGATGCATTAGCCTGGAATGTGACAATGGTCCCCGGACTATTATTCTGGGTCACATTGTGTTCATTTGCCCTGGCTTTTGTAATGATGTTACCCGCAACCATTCTATCTACTTTATGGCCCGCTTAAAAGAAGTCTATGGCCGTGTAGAATCCACGTTTCCACGAAGGAATAGTGGGGTCAATGGGGGTCTTCCTGCTGGCACTTGCTTTCTTACTCGCTTTTCTTTCTTTGGCCAGTTTAACTACCTTCTCGTCTCTTCTGAAAATCTCGTGCTCTTACATGTCGGGGTGGCATGTCCCTTCTTGCAACTTTTGGTCTAGCCATATCTTCAAATCACTTCGAGATAATGTTAGAACATATTTAACAAACAAAACAGGGATATCTATCTACAGAAATATAAGATAATCCGTTTGGCTTGCCGCCATCTACACTTTGGTGAGCCACATACAATTCGCCGAAGGTCATAGTGCCGAATGAGTTATGGGTGCAGACAAAGGGCGATTAAAGTGTCATTCGGTGAGTTGCCGAGTGCGCTTGGTGATCCTGTGCTTCTCGCCGAAAGTTACATCAGCCACAATAAATAATGCATGATATTAAAGGTGAGCTGGGGTACTTAGGCGAATCACAGAGTGCTTCGACGAGCTCGCTTCAGCTCGCCGAATCACCTATCGTGCCTACTTAGGCCCAACTTTTGAAATCGTCCCTGCAAACCCCCGAAGACACAATTAAGCACGTAAGGCACAAATTCATCAAAGATCCGCATCAATTTTTACACACCTAGATCAACACAATTTCAAATCAACGCACGATCTAGTGGAATTCTACCAATTACTCAGTAAGTATTGAATCGTAATTGGTAACACATGCAATCCCATCAACTTTGAGTCTCAACAATGATTTTATATTATCAATCATTATGCAACTGAGTAAAAGTTTTGATAAAACAACTGAGGGGTTCGATTACCAACCTTTAGTGCTGAATTAGATTGTACTGATGTGCTAGGCAGCAATGAGATCCAAATCCGTGCACAGTTTGATACTTAGAATACTCTGAGCGTGCGAGAAATGTAACTACTATGTGCAACTGTGAGTTTGTAAAAGGGACAAAGTAAAAGAAAGTGAATGAAATAGAACTTTTAAACCAGTGGCTTGTGACCATCCAGTTTCTGCTTATTCGGCGATGTCAGGCGATCTCGCCCAATCAGCCGGCAACGCACTGAACGTCTGATTTTCTCGCCGAATATAACAGAGTTTTCAATTTAGGTGGGCATTGCATTGGCGATCTACATCGAGAACCCCAACTGAGTTGGCGATGAGCCGATGAAATTCACACTCCGCCGAGTTTTACAGACCCAACCTTTAAGATGTATTGAATCAAATGGTGGGAATGATCGGTTACGCCTAACTTGTCGGTGATACGCCAAGCGGGAATGTTGCTCACCTTCATACATCTCTTCAAGCACTTTCCTCACTCAATTTGTACAAATAACACACTATTATTTCATCAAGATAACAAAAGAAAGTAAGGGGTTTTGGGTTGCCTCCCAAATATCGCCTTAGTTAATGTCGTGACACAACGCAAGTCAACCTTCAGACCTCACTCTTGGGGTTAGCCATAGTATCACTAGGCAAACCCCCTTGCTTTCTTGGATTTAAATGAGAAGAGATATGACCCATTTGGGTCTCTAAATGCTTGATTGAAACTGAGTGAGAGGTGACGGTCTAGTTAAGGGTAGACACATCTTCTTTCATGCCTTTTAACATTTTGTCTGACCCTTCAACTTTGTTTAGGATATGTGAGAGCATATCCTCGGACCTACCACCTTCCGAATCCTTGGGCTTTTGTCGCTCGTGGGGAGGCACATATCTATCCTTCTCCCCATCTTTCCAATTTAGATTATGATCCCTCCATTCATGGTCTCGGTCTTTCCATCCTTCGTCTCTATCCCAACCTTGGTTACCACCCTGCCTTGGGTAATTTGAACGGTAACCACCGCCTTGGTTTGTTAGAAAATTTACCTCCTCACTATACAACGCTTCAAACTTCATCTCTTCAGGATTCGTGCTCTCAACCCCCACAATATTGACACCACGAGTACCATCCCCCATGACATTCTTAGATAGAATATCAAGTTGTGTCATAATCTTTGCCATGTTTTGGTATCTCTCATTGTCCTTTTCAATCTGCTCCTTAGATAGCTGGAAGGTGACAGGTGAGACCTGGTCTTGACGAGTGTACCATGCCCTGTTGATGGTTGTCATTCCATCTAAAAGCTGGGCCGCTATTGCGTACGACTGTTGTATTAAACCTTTAGGTGAGAGTTGGTCAACAACACCCTTGTTTACAGAGTCTAGACTCTGGTATAAGTATTGAAGGAGCACGTTATCAGAAAGACCATGGGTTGGGCATTGTAGCACCAATTTTTTTAAATCGAAGCCATGTTTCGTGCAGAGGTTCTCCATTCAAACACTTGAAGCTTTGGATGCTATCCCGAATAGTCATCATCTTCGAGGGAGGGAAAAATCACACATTAAATGCGGTGACCAGCTCCTCCTATGAAGTAATCAAATTTTGTGGAAGTTCAGCTAACCACTAGCAAGTTTCCCCCATCAGAGAAAATGGGAATAATCGCAGCCTGATTGACTCTTGATAGATGTTCTTGAAAGAGAATGGCCCACAAACATCTATGAAGTTTCGAAGATGCTCATGAGCCAATCCGCTGAAGAGTCCTTTTAGTTGCAAGAGCTGCAACATAGTGCTCGTTATATGGAACACTGCATTCCCCTCGGATGGGGGTAAGTGGATGGCTCCAACACCTCCCATGAGATGAGGGTCATTGACATTTGGCTCTTAGACATCGTTGAGGTTAGCAAAGTCATCTTGGTGTCCCACTTGGCTACCATTACTGCCGTTAACACTCATGCTTTCTAAAATGCTTACACAATCAACAAAACAAGACTAAAAGTTAAGTTAGTAAACCTACATCTAAGAAGAACAAAAATTCTACTAATCTAAAAATTCTCAAGTAACACCACTCCCCGGCAGCGACACAATTTTGATGCTTATCGTGACCAATGACACTAACTATGGTTCGAGTGTCTAGGATAGTTGATAATATAGTAACCCAACCGAGGGTTCGGGTCGTATCCCAAGGGAGTGTTTTGAGAATTAATAGAAAAATAAAATCTAGTTCTAACTAGTCGTAGCTAAAGACATTAACGATTAAAAACATTGTAAATCAAAGGGGGACACAAAAGTGTCAAATATCAATTTGGGGTTTTGTCACAAGTATAGCTAAAACAACAAAAATAACAAGAAAATCAAGTATGGGGACAAGTTCTTGGGGTGTGACCGCAATACAAGTTGAGATAATTAGTTGGGTACATGCTTTTGATAGGAAATTTGAAAGATAATAGTGACTAGGCTAAGCTTTAGATGGAAATAAGTTCCCTCTCAAGCAACTTACCCCGTTTCAAATGGGTTCCTCTCGGACACCTATTTGCCACATGAAGACCAGCCTATGCCTTACCCCACTCACTCTCTCGAGCTGAGTGTTAGGATATGGGACTAGGGCTCATCCTCTCGGGCTGAACCTCATGTCGACCCACTCCTTAGGCCATCAGTCTAGTGGTCTTGGTTTCGCGACCTTCCTCTCGGGCAAGCAGAAAGCACATGGGTGGCTTTATATTTGCAACTACAAACCCATTAACTTAAACCATAACCACTAGGTGAAATCACCATTAAAAAACATCTAACCTATGAGCAAGCAAGACCCAACAATAATATCAACACATATTTGCTAAATCACACACCAAGAATGGGGTTTTTTAGCCACACATCAAGTAATAACAAAATACACCTAAAATTATAGTGAAATCAAATGGGTATAAGAAATTAAACCTTGATTTAAGCAAAGGAAGATGAATAGAGAAGACCCACTTCCAACTTGGGAAAGATGAACTTCTTTCTTCAAGTTTTCCAAAACCCTCTCCAAACTTGAGAGTAAAAAGTACTAAAAATTATATTGTCTAAAATTTACACTAAAGTCTCTTTCTAAAATATGATACTATGCTATAACTCTCAACGAGTATTTATAGTTTTCAAAAACTTGTGCTGCAGTGGATCATTCTGTGAAATTAGTCAGAATCGCCGATCGACTCGGCAATTCGCCCTTAGGTGAAGTTCATCGCCGTCTTGCACCATCCTTCGACATCATCATGCTCTGTATCATTGGGCGACATAGTACTGCTTCGCGGAACTATTCGGCGATACGCCGACTGCTCCTTTAATCACCTTTCGATCCACTTCCTTTAGGGCTTCGCGTACTGAAACAAAGGGCGGAGTGCATCCCTTTGGGGATTCACCAATTATGGTTGGCAATGCTCAGGCTTCAAATTCGTCATTCATTTAAGTCTTTTTGTTCCTTTTTGCGCCTAAGTGTCCATGCTTCCACTAAAACTTCAAATACCTGAAACTTAAGCATTTTCATCAGATATTAAGATAAAATAAGCATTTGAGGACACTATTTATATTAAAATAAAGCCCTAAATGAGTCCAAAATATGGACTCATCACAATACTATAAGGAGGAATAGAGATAGGTTGCGTATCCAGGAGAAGGTCAATACTGATGTCTATTTTCCGCTCGGAAGGAATACTAGGTAAGTCATTTTGGAACACTTTCTGAAATTCATTAACAACGGTGACCGACTCGAGAGAAGGCTCTTTAGAATCTACATCCCTCACCCTAATTAGATGGTAAACAATCCTTTGAAATCATCTTTCTAGCTTTAAGAAAATAGACAAACTGACCCTTAGGCATGGAATTTCCCCCCTTCCACTCTAGGATAGGCTCATTCGAGAACTGAAACTTGACTACACGAGTTCTACAATCAATAGAAGCATATCATGAGTGCAACCAATTCCTACCCAATATAACATCAAAATCTAACATATCAAGCTCTACCAAGTCAATAAGAGTAACTCTATAGGACAAGTAAACAAGACACTTTCTATAGACCCTCTTAGCCACAATAGAATCACCACCAAGAGTAGAGACATAAAAAGGTTCTAACACCACATCCGGAAGAACATCAAACCTCACAGCCACATACGGCGTCACAAAATAAAAGGTAGCCTCGGGATAAAGTAAAGCATAAATATTCGGTTCACTACGAGTCTGAAGTGCATAAAAGTAGTTTTGCTTACGAGCATTGGACCCGCACCACTAGTAGTATCTTGCTTGCCCTCTCTTCTTGTCACGACCTAGGGGAACCCCCTAGATGTAACATGGAGTGTCACAACCTAGGGGTACCCCTATATGTAACATGGTGTATAGAACCCCGAAGGACTCCATACAAGTCACTTAGCTATCATAACATAAAAAATAGAATAATAAGAATAAAATAGTCCAAATCCAAAATATTTTTATAAAAACAAAAAGCGGAAGTCTCAACTCTTGTCTCATCATAGCCATCTAATACAATAGAATGAAATTGGGCCTAGCCCATACATCATGTCAAAAGAGAAATACATGAAAGAAACTTCAACAATAACTCCTTCCTCGAAGCATGAGGACTCACCAAAGATCGGGAAATCACGAACTCAACTACTAGTCACAAGACTCAGAAACTTATCTGTCGGACCCTACATTTGTGGAGAATGTAGGCAAGAGTATGCGTTAGTACAAAAAAATGTACCAAGTATGATGGACATGCATACAACATTTAAATAATGCTAAAAGGGGACATTTCATTTCATGACATGCAATTGACCAAGTTAAAATATGACATAAAATAGTTATAAATTATACTTCATAAAATAAGGTCAATGCAAGAAAACATCATCTTTAATGCCTTTGACAACATATGAGATACTCCTTGAGTAACCTTAGTTCATTATTAATATTAGGAATTAGCCTTAACCGACATTGAGACCATGTGAGCTATAACAGGATCCGACGGTGTCTCTCACACCGAAAAGGGTTGTTCTACTTGCCTATCGTAGAACTATGAACTTCTAGATTAAGTAGATCCACCTCTATAAGGACTTTCTCCTAATCCTTACCCGATGGTCTACAAGATATGGCTACTACAAGGGCTAATGCTAGAAGGAATGAGGAAAACAACGAGGATCAAAAAGTTCCTCTCCAAGCTCCTTCACAAGCTCCAATTGACCCTTTCATTGAGGATGTGACTAATTCAGAGTTTAGGTACGCTTTTCAAGTGTTGGCTCAAGACTTGATGGCCCAAGCCAATAGGGATGTGGTAGCACCCGTGAACCCAAATGTGGGTACGTCATCTCCAAGAGTGAGGGACTTTATAAGGATGAACCCTTTGGAATTTTATGGGTCAAAGCTTGAGGAGGATGCTCAAGAGTTCATAGATGAGGTCCATAAGGAGTTAGACATTATGGGAGTTACTTCGGTGGAGAAGGAGGAATTGGCCGCTTACCAACTCAAGGGGGTTGCTCAAGTTTGGTTTAAATAATGGAAAGAAGCTAGACGTGTATGAATGGGTCCCATAGAGTGGGAAAGGTTCAAAACCTCTTTTTGAGATAGTTTCTTCCCTCTAGAGATGAGAGATACTTTGGTTCTTCAGTTCATTAACTTTAGGCAAGGTAATATGAGTGTTAAGGATATGCGTTGAGGTTTACTCAATTGTCAAAATATTCTCCATCTCTAGTGGCCAAATCTAGGTCGAGAATGAGTAAGTTTGCGTCGGGAGTATCTGATTTACCAGGGAAAAAATGTGATACCACCATGCTCATTGGTGATATGGATATTGATCGTCTTATGACATTCCCAACAGATTGAAGAGGAGAAACTAAAAGGGAAAGCTAGGGAGAATAAAAAGGTCTAGAAATGATGATGGTAATTCCTCTCATAAGGGTCTGAGGAATATGGTGGTTCTAGGAATCAACAATGCTTTTCCGGGAAAATTCCTTCAATTTTCCTAAGTATAGTGAAAATAGGGTGTCTAACCCTAAACTGCAAGGAATTATTAGTGAATCCCTATGGCCTACATGTGCTAGATATGGAAAGAGACATGAGGGTTGATGTTTGGCAGGAATGAAAGGTTTCTTAAGTTGTGGGGAAAGTGGCCACAAGATGAGAAATTTTAAAAATATAGAGGCTAAGGGAAGAGAGGGTAAGCAAGATCCTCCTAGTAGTTCGGATGTGAATTCTCAAACTAAAAATAGGTTTTATGCTCTCAAAACTATAGGTGAACAAGAGTGTCCTACGGATGTACTGGTATATGTCTTATGCTTTATTAGATTCTGGTATTGCTTCGCACTTTGTGACTTAATAGGACTTGATATTCTAGACTTTGATGTTATAAAGGGGATGCATTGTTGTTATGTTTTATTCATAGTAGAACCCGATATGGTCATAATAAGTTTTGGGTATGTTGAATGGATTTGATGAATGGGGTGTTTAGATAATACCTAGAGATTTTCAAATTAGTAGACGCCTATAAATGGTAGTAGTATAGTTCGCCATATTTGATGATCGTCTTGTTTGATAGATGTGACAGCTTAGTGATTTTTTTATCCGACCTTAGAATTGAAAGAAGTGGTGCTTAGAAAGACCGTTTATTCTTTTTCCTAGGGGGAGATGGTGTGCTTAGATAGCAAGGTCGTTGAGTGTTCCTAATGTTCATGATGTGGGGTTTACTTGAAATTTCTCACCTTTGAAAGGTGTAATGAGTTTGGAAGTTTAGTTTCCATTTTTTAAGCCCATATGAGATCTTAGACCGGCAAGTTAAGGAATAGAAGAACAAGGAAGTTGCTTCCGTGAAAATGTTATAGAGGGATCTTTTAGTGAGGGATTTAGTTGAGGGTGCTACTTGGTATGCCGAGGCGAATGAGATGTCCTGATATCCTCGTTATTTTTCCTTCTACTCTTCCTTGAGCTTGAGATGAAGAGTTCCTCATGGTTTGTTCTTTGTGTGAAGTCATGTGTGTTGCACGTGGTCTCCATGATTTCCTTATGTTGTGCGTGTTCATAAAAACGTGTGCTTTGAAAGAAAATGAGTTTGCATAATTGATTTTCATCATGTTGTAGTGCATTGAGTATGAGTTGCCTATAGACTTCATGAGATGAGTTGTGAAACATGCCTTAACTTGGAGCTGAGAGATTTCTCCTTGGATGTAAGTTATTAGTATAGATTGAATATAGGCATCATGAGATTGTGTTGATCGTGCTTATAGCTTGGAGGTGGTAAGTTCCTCCTTGAACAAGAGAAATATTAAGATTTCATCCATGTTTGGGTTGTTAGATGTAGTTCCTATATTCCATATGATGCATTGAGCATGTTTAGCTTGGAGTGATGCTTCCTACTTGGTTGTGTGCATTTAGACGAGTTCCATGCATGATGGGTTGTTAGTCTTGAGTCATTTTCCTTAAGAAGTGCCTAGAACATCATTCGAGGATGAATTATCCCAAGGGGGAGATAATGTAACACCCCGGATTCAAATAGAGGGAATAGCATGTTAGCACCTCAAGGTGCTACCTCACTAGGACAAACCATGGGTCCATGGAAGAGCACCCTGAAAACTTCCTAAGGCAGTAGCCACGCCAAGACCCATGCCCCGTGAAGAGGTCCACGGCTCATGCCTAGGGATCTCATGGATGGAAAAAAGTCTCTGACGAGACCACGGTTGACCAGGACGGACCGTAGGTCCATCCACGTTCCGTCAGTCGTGGTCTCGTGGGTCAAGTCAGGGTCAGTTAGTTTAGAGGCACTTTGGGACTTTCCAGTTTTAATTAGATTGAAGTGAGGTCGTTTTGCCTAAGCCTATACAACCTATATAAGTACTTTATACCCCTAAATTAAGTCATTCTCTCAAACTCACAAAAAGAATTGGGTTCCTCTCTCAAATAATTCTCTTTCTAAAAAGTTGAAAAAGAAGAAGAGGGTTCAAGCTAGGTCAAGTCAAGTCCCCAATCTTCCAAGATTTGTGGGATATGTAATCAAGGTATGATGGCTTTTCATCCATGGGATCCTTCCTGCCATGGATTCCCCTAGAATTCCACAATTTGAAGAAGAATTCCTTAATTTTAGTTAGGGTTTCTTCCAATGTTGTGGGTTACGATGAATGCTGATCCAATTGAGTGGATTATGATTGTTTATGATTGAATTGATAGATTTACATGATTGTAGGATGATTTTACATGTACCCATGCCTAACCCTTGTTTCTAACCTAGAATTGATGAAATTGGGTTTTATGCCATGAAAGGGTAAATTGAGGAGTTAGATGTAATCTTCTAGAATTGATGATAAATATTGTAGATCTCTTGAGACTTAATCATATAGACAAGAATTGATTGAGATTAATGTATGCATGATGAAATATGAATTACTTAAGGGTAAAGCATATATACATGAATTGATTAAAATCAAAGTATATATGATGAATTATGACTTGTAGACTTTGGGTTAGACTTGTCTTGTGATCAAGTCCTGTATGGTAAGTATATAATGATTAAGGATATTAGAATAAGAGCTTTCATGATGAAGTATGTTTAGTAGGGCGTTGAGAGTATAGCTATATGATGATTGTTGAATTCTAGATAGAATGGTTGTGGAAGGATTTACCCACATGACCTACCTTATGTATGTATGAATGTATAAATGTATAAATGTAAAAGGTTTTCTCACATTGAATGATTCTAGGTTGAAAGGTTTTGTCACCTAAAACGAATCAAAGCATGTATAAACTATAATATGTTGAAGTTGTGATATGATATCCCTTCATGAATAGCTTGACTTGGTAAGACAAGACCATGCATGATAGCATGATAGCTTGATATAGTAGAACTCATGGATAGCCTTGGATTGAGAAATCGTACCCTTCCAAAGGTTATCTTGATCTAGCATGAGAGTATGCTTGCGTGATATCTTGACTTGGTGAGGCCACACCATATCATGATAGCTTGGATTAAGCAATAGTACACTTCCTTGAGTAGCTTGGACTTGCATGAGAGGATGCTTTCCATGATAGCTTGGTCTAGCATAATGAGGTGTTTTTCCTTGGTAGCCTTGAATTGGTAAACCGTAACCATTCATGAGTGATGATATGTCATTGGACTAGTAAGAGGTACTCTTCCATGAATAGTAAGAATGGAAAATGAGGGACTAATCCCTTATCAAAGTAGCGTGTTTATGATGAAACAAGGTTTCTTCAAGGAAGTACTGTAAGTATGTTTTGATATGAGATTTACTTGTTATGATGTTAGATTATCTTGGATTGTTGGTTGAGTTGCCTTCCTTGATATGTACGTCTAGAGGTGATGACCTATGTATTTAGTAAGAACAAGTTGAGGTTACTTGAGAAGTGTTCCTCTTATAGTATGATGATTTATGTGCATCGAATATGCTTATAAGTATGTACCACAATTACACCTAATTATACTACAATAGGCATGAGTAAAGCAAGATTCAACAACTAAATAATGATAGATAGAAATCCTTGTAATCATCTTGCTTCAATACATTCACCAACATTCATGAAATTGGGGTTATGTGGGTGCACATGGGTTCATGGGGATTTTTACAATAGAAATCACCATTAAACATCATTTCATCCATAAAGTAAGTCAATTAACATAATGAAAACGTTTTTAGGATGAACCCGTGGCTAGAATAGAAACCCTAGTTTTTAGTCAAGATACCAATTTCGAAATAAGAGTTTTGAAGGCCTTCAAGAAGAAACTATTCAATGAATCAAGATCCCCATACTTTAATTGATATTCTCCCACGAATTTGAAGTGAAAATCTTGGAGCTTGAACCCTAATCTTGAGCTTCTTCCTTGGTCTTCAATGGAGTTTAGAGAGAGAATATTTTGAGAGGGGGAAGTGGGTTTGATTTTGAGTTATGAGGTGTTAGGGTTAGAAGACTTGTTTTATTACTTAAAAATAGTTTATTATACTTAATATAACCAATTATAACCTTTTTAACCCAAATAGATTAATTAGTAAATTACCAAATCACCCCCATCTTGGCCGAGCCAAGGCAGTGCGCCCAGTCCCCATCCATGAGTCCCCGTCCACGGGGCGTGGATTGTCCCATGGGCCGTACTGGCCACTCGTGGTTTGGGACTGAGAGGGTTCATGCAAGGCCTTCGTGAGGAGACTAAGTCTCAACTCATGAGACCAATCCACAGGGCGTAGAACAGTCTACGGTCCGTACTGTCCCCTCGTGGATTGGGACTGTGGCTAGGAAATTTGGTGGTCCCTTGGTAGAAACCAAGTGTTGACTAACGACCCCCACCTGCGGGGCGTGAGTCAACCTATGCCTCGTAGGTTGCCCCTTCGTGAGAGGGGATGTTTTGGACAACTTTTTGGACCTTCCCTTGGGTCCTCCTCATGGACCCTTGAGGGGTCGTAGGGTGGTCGTGCCTTGACGTTTAGGCACTAGTACCGTAGTACTAGGTTAGGAAGATTAGTTTAGGACCTTAACCTTACGTTTAGACTTCATTAGTCTACTAAACTATGCGTTAGGATCTAGGTTAGGTCTTCAGACATACGGGGTGTTACACCTAAATAACCAAATTACCTTACTCTACTCTCCTCCATGAATAGGGCTAAAAGATCTGACGCATAACCTCTTTTTCAAGCAAGTCACAAACATCAAATCTAAATTTCTAGTATTGAACTAATTATCCACTTCAATCAATCTCTTTCGACCATCAACTAGAGATTGGAAGTAGGAATTAAGTTTCAACATTAACCGTTCAGTTAACCACATGGTAATTAGACCAAATTCATGTCTTAAAAGCTATAAAACAAAGCATACAGTGATACCAAAAACATTTAATCAACACCCCACCCTATTCTAGCACCCCTAGATCTTAGGGTTTTTGCCATCATCACTTAAAGTAAAGAAATTATACCTTCCATGAAAGAAGCCATGGGTAACTATAAATCAAACAATTACAAAAAAAACCACTTTGGATTCAACTTCAATTTATCAAAATCAAACACCAAGTTGTAAAACCCCAAAAGCTAGAAAAGTATTCTTTAAAGGTAAACTGTTATAAAACTCTCGAATTCTCCTCAAAAGAGAACTTTCGTAATTCTATAAAAACTGTATCCTTTGAGTTATTTATACTTCCCCAAAATTTGTCCCAACATCCATTTCGCGACTAACTCGACAACATTAGTCGGGGTCATAAAACTTATTCGGTGAATTTCCGTTCTCTCATCAGTTTTCCTTATGATGCTCTTTAGGCTTCAGGTGTTTGAACCACAGTTGGCGAACTCGATTGAGTCAGTCTTTCACGTTCGGCAAATCGTTGAGTACCACCACACTCTATTATTATTACTCAATAATTGAGCGTGCTAGCACTACCTTTGGATGTTGGAATATTGATTTATTTTGAGATGGAAATGATGTTGCTACTAATAAACCTGAACCAGTACCTTTCCACGATATTCAAGCCTTTCTTTTCTATCTTTTCCCCTTCAGCCATCCAAGAGGGAGAAGACTTATTAGATATAAGAGGGGCCTTTTTTGATAATGCTCAAATCACTCTCCAAAATATATTAAAAGAGTGAGCGATCGTAGTCAATATAAAAACCCAATGAAGAGTCGATATTGAATCCCAAAGGAAATGGTATATCATGGCTTGGGTCAAGAGTGGACAGGCAGTAGGAGAGGGGGAGGCCTCACACTACTAACAACATTAGTAGACACAAAAGCTGTAAGGGCCGTAGTGGAGGAAGATGTAGAAATACTTGCCTACTCCACGGAAGTTACAACTGTGTTCGCCTCAAGTGCCAAAGTAGTAGGGTCAACAATGGGCATTGAGTCTGGTGGTGGTGAACTCATCTAAGTTGCATCGTCCCACAAACACTCAGCTTCAATCCGTCTGATGTGAATGGATGAAGCAGGTGTGAGTTTCACATCTATAGATGTTTGGAAAGACAGTCATGCCCTCTCGCACAACTGCGTAATCAGTACTCTAAATGGGAGCGATGTCTTCTCCTTATCTCACCGTCATAAATATATCATCAGCAATGATAACATGCATTTGTATGTTCTCTATATCAATAATAGTAACTACCAAACCCACCTTGTCATAGCAAAGGATAGACTCATTCTGTGATAGCATGAGGTTGATTCTTATGAAGCCAAACCAATATCTCTCCACTACGTTCAAGTCCTTCTTCTCGACCCCGGCACCATAAGTTATCACGGAGGGAGACGTGTCATAAAGGAGTCACCCACCCATTCATGTAGTCCAGGTCATGACGCATCCAAAGTGAATATAAGTCCGACTCAAATGTCGGCATCTTCAGTGCAATATTAATAGCTCTTGCTTCACACTGTGCATTCTTTCCTTACACCTCTACTTCTTCAAGCGGATTCCGAACTGTGGCCTTTTGCTTCTTTGGAAGGGTATTGCTGCATATAACTATCATACCCAACAAGGGATATAGGGGTTCCTAGGCTTGGTAAACCCCTCCAATTTATGGAACCGGATGCACTACAAGAAAGTAGAGATATGACGACATTTATTTGGTGACATTTGAAATAAATGTCAAAAAATAAAGAATTTATTGACATTTATGAACAAATATCGCAAAAACAATGACATTTGATGCAAAATGTCATTAAAATAATGACATTTGGTCAGAATCGTCACTCTTTTATGACATTTGACATCAAATGTCGAATATATTATGACATTTTGCAACAAATGTCTTTATTTTAGCAACATTTTGAAAAAATGTTGTTAAAATAATGATATTTTACAACAAATGTCATTTCTTTTAGTGACATTTTGTGATAATGTTGTTAAAAGAACGACATTTTATACAAATGTCCAATATAATCAGACATTCGTTGGTAAGTGTCATTATTTTTAATGGTATTTGGAAAATAATGTCGTTAAAATAATGATATTTGCCAACAAAGGTCTACATTATTACAAATGTTTCACATGTCATACTATTAATCGTTAATTACCGTCATTTACATTTATTTATTGTTTGAAATATGAATCTTTTTAAAGTTATTTTTCATTCTTTATACGACAAAGATATGAATTCACCCCTGAACTACACGATTAATCACAAATTTACCTTGTATTTAAAAAGTCTCATTTTTACTTTCCTTATTATCAAAATGACTCAATTGCCCTTATGGGTTAATGTATGTACAACAACATTTTATATATATATAAAGGAGAAATTAAAGAATAGTGAGAGATCGCGGTGGCCGCTGGTCGGCAGCGGTCGCTGGTCCAACAAAAAAAATCAAAGAATGGTGAGGGATCAGCACTGGTGCCTAATGACTTATTTTGAAAAGCTGAAAAGTTGAAGAGTGTAAAAATGAAAAGTGAAAAACCAAACCTAATTCTGTATTTTGCATTTTGCATTTTGCTATAATATTTAATATTAATAATTAATATATATTATAATATAATATAATATATTTTGGTTTAACCAAAATACCGAAATATACAAAAATACATACCAAAAACCGAACCGAAATACCGAAAATATGAAAACCGAACCGAAAACCGAAATACCAAAATAATTTGGTTTGATTCGGTATTTTGGGTTTTCGGTAGTTATGCCCAGCCCTAATAAAACATACTCATACATGTATTAGTTTTTTAATTAATCCGTTAGAAGAAAAGGGTATATGTGAGGGGATATATATATCTATTATGAAACACTTTTAGAATGAAGGGTATATTAGACTTTTTTATCATTATATTAAAATAACAAGTCTTGTGAAAGGTTATAGTAATAGATAAAATAAAAATTAAATAAAGTTATTAGAATGTGAAGGGCACATCAAATATAGCAAACATTAAAAAAAAACTCCCTTTTAATAAAAAAAATGTTAATTTATTTTTTTCTAAAAGTCATCCTTCCATTTTGAAAGAACTCCAACCCTTTGTTAAAACCCTAGCCCATGAGATCTTTGTGCAAATTGGTTGAGTCCTTCCTTCAACTCAAGTTTAATCTTTGTTCAAGTTGGTTGGGTCGACTAAACCACTATGGAAATTATGGTTTATCGCAGATTTGTAGCGAAAAAATCTGGAGTACAACATATACAAGGAAAAATAAATTGGCGGTAAGATTTTTGGCTTCCCTCCTTTTAGTTCCTTTTATGCTTCAAAGTTCTTAGGGTTTTAGTTCTTTTGGTTTCTTTTTGGCAGCGCTTGAGGCAAGTTTATTCTCTAATTTAGGTCTTACTAATTGATAGTTGAAGATATA
>JAJONZ010028138.1:0-14659 GCA_029582445.1 Solanum paucissectum | reverse complement strand
TTTAAGGCTCAAGTTTCAAGTAAAGTAAAGAGTAAAGAGTTGAGTTCATTTCTCAAAAGTTATTAGGGAACTAAGTATTCCCAAAGAAGTTTATAAATATTTTCACATTTGAGCAAGAAAGGAACTATGATTTCCAAAAGAGCCCTTGGGCTAAACTTTGAGCAATTATCTCAAACCAAAGAAACAAGTATTTTTAAAAGCATGAGCTGAAGTATATTTGGGAGTAGTATTGAGCACCGATGTGGGGATGCGAGTTCATATTAACTCAAGTCTCCATAAAAACCATGTAGCCATTATGGGTATTAACGGGTCATACTTTTAGATGATCACGTAAAGTTAAGCTAGTAGATCCACTAAGTTAAAGCGTTCTATATGATGGCAAAGTATAGGACAGTCTGGCAGCGTGATGGTAAAAATGTTGTATCACTACTTAGGCTCATAGTGGTGGTTGTCGGTTAGAGAAACTCCCACAGTAGTAATTGCATGGTTCCTCAAGGGGTTCTGCTTAGTATGAATGGGGGTATGGGACTTCATTCATGCATTGCACAAGTAGACTTTGAGATGGATCATGGTATGTTTTTATGATATTATGATTATGATTTTGACGTCATGTTTTAAACAATTTTCCTTTTCTTTATATCGCATTTGTTTTAAATTGCTTTATAATGAAATGCGTTCAGTTAAATATTCATGAGTTGTATAGAGCCAAGGTAAGTGTTCCATTTTACTCTTTCAAGCTTAAGTTGTCGTTTAGCATTCCAACTCGCATACTCGTACATTCAATGTACTGATGCCAGTTGGCCTGCATCTTATTATGATGCAGACGTAGGTAATCAGGATCAACATCCAGCGCACCGTTGATCCAGTTGAGCACTCCAGAGTTAGTGGTGAGCCTCCTTGCATTCCAGAGGACTCTTTTATTTCGCTTTCCTAGTTTTTGTTTATTAGGGTGTTGTGAGGTCTGTCCCAACATCCATCTCAGTATTATAGAGGCTTCATAGACAGTCAGACAGTTAGTATTGAGTCTCTCATCTATGTATTTGCAGATACTTTGTTTTGAGATATAAGTTGTCATATTGGCTAAGATGTTATCATTTAAACTATTGCATTGAGTTTATTCTTATGAGTTCTTCCGCTGAGTTAAGTAAGCCAGGCCAAGGGTCCGCTTGGGGCCAGCGATGGTCTCCGAGTGCCGGCCACGTCCAGGGTGTAGGCTCGGGGCGTGACATTAGCCTTTTGGAGTTTATGGGAACTCTACTTTATTTCTACATTTAAACCTGCTTCTGTATTTTTAAATGTGTAGTTCTTGAGTTAGCTAATTAGTATTAATGGTTCTCCCACCGGAGAGTTAGTGTGGGTGCAAATCACGACGGTCTGGATCGTGACATTTTATTATAACTCAAATGTACTTGTGTGTTTAATGATAATGAAATGCATTGTATTGACGCTTCTTAGTAAGTGTATCACGCATTTAATAAGTATATATGTGCATATACATTAATATTTCTTCCTAATTGTACTTGAATAATAACTCCACCCGCTTTTAATTTGAAAATAAGAAAATCAAACTTAAATGATTTTTAAGTCAAAAATTAAAAAGTAGGGGAAGACCTACTTTTGGTTTTTAACTTATTTAAAGTCATTTTAAATTTATTTTAAATTATTTTTAACCTTGTCAAACACTTTTTAACTTATTTTAAGTTATTTTTATATTTGTCAAACATTTTTCAGAAGTCAAAAACTGACTTAAAAGTAGGTTTGACAACTTTTAAGTCAATCCAAACACCCTCTAATATATGTATTCAAACGTATATATACAATATATCTTCCTAATTATATTCGAACAATATCTTTGTCTAATTGTAATCATGCAGTAAATAAGTGTATCCTCATATATCTGCTATAAATTAATCTTAGTAGAAATAATCTTAGCTTGGACATTATTTGAGTTCAAACTATATATTTATCTAATTTTTTTTATTAAATATGTAAAAATTATTATTTTAGAACTCAGTAATTTAAAGGATTAGAATTCAAAACCTATAAACTATAGATTCTGATTTTATATTGATTTCTACTCCAAATATGTCTTGGCCCCTTATTACTTTACCTTCAAAGTGAAACTTCCATGTGAAAATCTAAATTAAGAAAAAGAGAAAACTCCAAAATATAAGTAAAAAAGAGAACTCCAAAATATAAGATTGACATTTTTAACAATCTTTTATGGGCCAAACATGTCGGATTTTTCTGTGAAGGAGGAAGAGAAAGGGTACCAATAAGCAGAGTTGTAGCAATCATAAACGTTTTTTCCTTGCTTGATAATAGAAACAAACAGCTCTTTTACATCTATCGGATTCGTGCTCAGAAGTATCATATTGGGGATAAAACGACGATTTTGTATCTAAAACAATTTAATTTTGAGATCTCTAATTAAGTACTTACCATTCCACCACCATTCTCGTTAAGAACAAATTTGTATAGTATAATTTTTCACATGCTTCTTATAGATGTCTCTCTTGATTTTTTATTTTATTTCGTGTTCAAGTTAATTAATTAGTCTAGAAAAGTGAAGAGTGAAGACTAATTGAAACATTAAATATATGAAAATATTTTACAAAAAAATGGAAAATAACTAGAAAGAGTTAGAATTATAAATAGTCATTTTAGGAAAGAATGAAAAATCTGGAAATTTGTTAAGTTATGTTAAGTTTGAGTTTTTGGTCAACTTCAAACGACCATAACTCCTAGCTCGGGATGAGTTAGGTGTGCTTCCAGATACTGTAGGAAATATATTGGAATTATCTTTCCAACGCCGCCGAGTTTGCGTGATTCCAAGTTCGTATGAGTGAGATATTTCCATTGGAAGTTGGGCTGGTTGGATAAAGAAAGTCCAATCCGAATTTTGGAAGGGTGTTTTGGTCTTTTCCATACCCCATTATTTTAATTTCGTTTTTGGCAATTAGTTGGGGTCTAAACTGAACTTGGTCAGTTTATGCTTTACAATATTGAGTTAGGGTTTTTAGAGAAGAAAAAGGAAGAGGAGAAGAAGCAAGAATCGTCAAATTCTCGAAGCTAAGATTGTGGATTTCGTCAAGGGGTGATCCCTACGAGGTATGTGAGACTTTCATAGCGTTGGATTTATTCACCCACGCGCCAATCATGTTTAGTTCAGCGAAATTCGTCCTAAAAAGGGTTGAAAGTTTGATATTCTTGATATGTGTTCTTGAATTTATTTTCGTTCTTGAATTGGGCTAAATTGAAGAGTTCTTGAGACTATCCCGTTGAGTTTTGGAGTTGTTTTGAGTTAGGTTATTGGGTACATTTACTGGGTATCTGAATCTAAAGAGAATTTGACAAAAATAGTCGAGTTTAGGCGATTTGGGGTTGGAAAAATGAAGAAGGAAAAGTCGGGGGAATCTGGGCACTAGGTCCGCGTCGCGGACCTGTTCCTCAGATTTGGGGAAATCTCCTTTGCGTCGCGGAGCGGTCACGGGCCGTTCTGCCTCAAAATTTATTTCGCGACCAAATATTTAAATGCATCTCCACATCGCGGACTTGCTTTCAGACAGTGATTTCTTGATCTTTTCTCATGTTTAACTATCTAAAAAAATTCCTAAACATCATGAGATCTTTCCTATCACAAATTACAATCCTGAATCCATAATTCAATTCAAGGAAAGTTAAGAGTCAAGTCAAGAGGTTAAGAATTAAGTCAAGAGAAGTTCATCAAGTATTTCAAAAGTCTTTCACAAGCGTTTTAACTATGTTTTAAGACTTAAGCTTTGAGTTGAGGAAAGAGTAAGAGTAAAGTTCATTTCTTCAAAGATTGTACGGGAACTAAGTACTCCCAAGAGTTAAAAATGCTTTCACATTTGAGCAAGAAGGGAAACACCGATTTCCAAGAGAGCTTTTAAGCTAAGTTTTGAGTAATTATCTCAAACCAAAGAAATAAGTTTTGTAAAAACATATGAGCTAAGTATATTTGGGAGTAGTATTGAGCACTTATATGGGGATGCGAGTTCATAATAACTTAAGTCTGCATAAACCATGTAGCCATCATGGGTAGTAAATGATCATACTTTTTAGATGATTCCTTAAGTTCTTTTTAGCATAGATTAGTGGATCCACTTAGTTAAGGTGTTCTATATGACGGCTACATTTCTGGCAGCGTGGGCAAGACGTTGTATCACCACTTAAGCTCATAGTGGTGGTTGTCAGTTAGAGAATCTCCCACAGTATTATATTACTTTACATGTAAACTGAGTTGTTGTTGCATTTCTTTAACAAATTGAGTGGCTACCTACTGTTTTAAATGCTTGGTATCAACGGTACATTTATTGTTGTTTTTACTTTGTATTTGAGTTGAGTTATTCATGAGTTGAGTAAAGCCAAGGTAAGTGTTCCTTTCATATTCCTTTCAAGCTTATGTCATGTTTAATTTTCCCCTCGCATACTCGTACATTCAATGTACTGATGTCATTTGGCCTGCATCGTTTTATGATACAGACACAGGTAACCAGGATCAGCATCCAGCGCCTCGTTGATCCATTTGAGCACTCAGAGTCAGTTGGTGAGCCTCCTTGAATTCTGAAGGACTCCTTTTACATTGCTTTAGCATTTCGGTTGTTAGGATGATCGGGGGTCTTGTCCCGACATCCCTATTTGTTTTAGAGGCTTCATAGATGAGTAGTCATAGTTATTTAGTCTTGTATTTCAGATGTTTTGCTATAAGACTTGAGTTGCCATTTATGGCTAGTTTGTATGTTTTATCCATAAACGTTCTAATTTTAAATTGAGACAGTTGTTTTATAAATGAATTTGATCCTTGTAATAATGCTTAAAATCTTCCGCTGAGAGTCTAGCCAGGCCAAGGGTTCGCTTGGGGCTAGAAATAGTTTTTGAGTGCCAATCCCGCCTAAGGTGTAAGCTCGGAGGGTAACAAACTTAGTATTAGAGCATAAAGTTCAAGAGTCCTAGGGAGTCTATGAAGTCATGTCTATAGAGTCCTAGTTATCGGTGTGAAGCGCGCCATATCTATAATTAGGAGGCTGCAATACTTAGGAAATTATCTCACTTCTTTCATACTCATTTCGTGCGGTAGAGTTCATCTCTATAAAGTCTCTTTCTAATTCGTGCTTGTGCGTGTTTTTTAGTTAACCATGCCTCCACGAAGAGCTGTCAGAGGTCGTCCTGCTAGGCTTAATATTGAGGAGCAAGGGGTACCCCAATGCACCTGAAGGGGCAACCCCAATGAGAAGTTATTAATGTTGAGTTCAGGGAAGCGATAAGAATGTTGAGTCAAGCTGTGACCAACCAAGTTGGGCGGAGAGAGAACCGATAGGAAGGGAATGATACTTCGAGGATTCGTGAGTTCTTGAGGATGAATCCTCCAAGTTTCACTGGTTCAAGCACTACTGAGGATCCAAAGAACTTTATTAAGGAACTGCAAAAGGTATTTAAAGTTATGCACATTGCCGATGCTGAGCAAGTAGAACTAGCTGCATATCAACTGAAGAATATTGTTAGGACTTGGTTTAACTAGTGGAAGAAGGGTAAAGCTGAGGGAGCACCACCTGCGAGTTGGGCTTGTTTTGAGGAGGCCTTCTTGAGGCGTTTCTTTCCCCGAGAACTGAGAGAGGCCAAGGTATGAGAGTTTCTCACTCGTAAGCAAGATTCACTAAGTGTTCATGAGTATGGGTTGAAGTTCACCCAACTATCCCGTTATGCTCCGGAGATGGTTGCGGATATACGGAGTAGAATGAGTTTGTTTGTTGATGGGTTGTCTCGTCTGTCGAGTAAGGAAGGTAAGGCTGCAATGCTAATAGGTGACATGGATATAGTAAGGGTGATGGTCTATGTGCAGCAGGTTGAGGAGGGGAAGCTGAGGGATAATGAGGAATTCAGAAATAAGAAGGCAAGATGTCAGGGAATGAGTCCGAGCAGCAAAGAAATAATGTGAACCGATCTTCTTTCCAACAAAAGCAAAAGGGACTTCCTCCATCATCTGCTAGTGCACCTGCACCCAAAAACAAAGGTGAATACAATAGTCAGAATTCACAGCACTTCAGGGCTAGACCTGCCCAATCTCAGGATAGTATGGTACAAGGAGGTAACTGGGCTCCTCCATGTGCTAAGTGTGGTAGAACCCACCCAGGTAAATGTCGCGATGGCTCCACATGTTGTTTCAAGTGTGGACAAGAGGGTCACTTCATGAAAGAGTGCCCTAAGAACCGGCAAGGTAATGGAAATCAGGGCAATAGAGCCCAATCTTCATCAGTTGCTCCACCATACAGGGCTACACCTAGAGGAGTTACTTCCGATACTAGCGGACGAGCAAACCCCCTTTATGCGATCACAAGTCGTCAAGAGCAAGAGAATTCTCCAGATGTTGTCACTAGTATGATCAAAGTCTTTACTCTTGATGTTTATGCTTTGCTAGACCCATAAGCAAGTTTATCTTTTGTGACTCCTTATGTTGCAAATATTTTTGATGTTCTTCCTGAGAAACTTTGTGAACCCTTTTGTGTTTCTACACCTGTTGGGGAGTCTATTCTAGTTGAGCGAGTATATCGTGATTTTGTCATTTCCATCAATCACAAGAACACTATGGCTGATTTAGTTGAGTTAGAAATGGTTGATTTCGATGTCATTCTTGGTATGGACTGGCTTCATGCCTGTTATGCCTCCATTGATTGTAGAACTCGAGTTGTTAGGTTCCAAATTCCTAATGAGCCAGTTATAGAGTAAAGTAGTAGTTCAGCAGTGCCTAAGGGTCATTTCATTTCGTACCTTAAGGCGAGAAAGTTAGTTTCCAAGGGGTATGCCTATTACTTAGTCCGAGTTAATGACTCTAGTGTTGAGATACCTCATATTCAGCCAGTTCCAGTAGTAAAAGAGTTTGCAGAAGTCTTTCCAGATGATCTTTCCTGAGTCTCTCCTGAGAGAGAAATAGACTTCAGTATAGACATTCATCCAGATACTCGTCCTATATCTATTCCGCGATATAGAATGGCTTCAGCAGAGTTAAACGAGTTGAAAGAGCAGTTGAAAGATCTCTTTGATAAGGGTTTTATTCGACCAAGTGTCTCACCTTGGGGCGCTCCGGTCTTATTTGTGAGAAAGAAAGATGGTTCCCTTAGGATGTGTATAGATTACCACCAGTTGAACAAGGTTACCATCAAGAATAAGTACCCTCTTCCGAGAATTGATGATCTCTTCTATCAACCTCAGGGTACTACTTGTTTCTCTAAGATAGACCTTAGATCATGCTACCATCAGTTGAGGGTAAGGGAATGTGATATTCCAAAGACAACATTCCGAACCCGTTATGGTCATTATGAGTTCTTAGTTATGTCATTTGGTTTGACCAATGCACCTGCATCATTCATGTACCTTATTAATAGAGTATTCATGCCTTATTTAGATATGTTTGTTATCGTGTTCATTGATGACATACTAATCTATTCAAGGAATGGAGAAGATATTGTTAGTCATCTCAGAATAGTTCTCTAAACTTTAAAGGATAGAGAGTTATATGCCAAGTTCTCTAAGTGTGAGTTTTGGCTTGAGTCTGTGGCATTCTTAGGCCACATTGTGTCTGGAGAGAGAATTAAAGTTGATACTCAAAAAATAAAGACAGTGCAACATTGACCTAGACCCACATCACCAACTGATATTAGGGGTTCTTGGGGTTGGCTGGATATTATAGAAGGTTCGTAGAAGGGTTCTCGTCTATTTCATCCCCTTTGACCAAGTTAACTCAGAAAATAGTGAAGTTTCAATGGCCTGAAAGTTGTGAGAAAAACTTTTAGGAATTGAAAAAGAGATTGACTACTGCCCAATATTGACCTTACTAGAAGGTACGCAAGGCTTTGTGGTGTATTGTGATGCGTCTAGAGTTGGTTTGGGTTGTGTATTAATGCAGAATGGTAAGCTATAGCTTATGCCTCCAGACAGTTGAAAGTTCATAAGAAGAATTACCCAACCCATGATCTAGAATTGGCTGCCGTAGTATTTGCTTTGAAAATATAGCGTCATTATCTTTATGGTGTTCATGTGGATGTATTCACTGATCACAAGAGTCTTCAGTATGTGTTTACTCATGAAGAGCATAATCTCAGACAAAAGAGGTGGTTAGAATTACTCAAGGATTATGACATGAGTATTCTTTATCATCTATGTAAGGCTAGTGTTGTTGCTGATGCTTTAAGCAGGTTGTCTATGGGTTGTACCGCCCATGTTGAGGAACAAAAGAGAGAGTTAGCGAAAGATGTGCATAGACTTGCACGATTGGGAGTTTGACTAATGGATTCACAGAAGAAGGAGTAATGATGATGAATGGGGCTGAATCATCCTTAGTGTCATAAGTGAAAGAGAAACAAGACCAAAATCCTATTTTGCTTGAATTGAAGGCAAATGTTCATAAGCAAAAAGTATTGGCTTTTGAACAAAAGGGAGATAGTGTATTGAGGTATCAAGGTAGGTTGTGTATACCAAGGGTGGATGAACTCCAAGACAGGATCATGGAAGAAGCTCATAGCTCCAGATATTCTATTCATCCGGGTTCCATAAAAATATATCGTGATTTGAGAGAAGTTTATTGGTGGAGTAGTATGTAGAAGGGCATTACAGAATTTGTTGCTAAGTGTCTGAACTGCCAACAAGTTAAGGTAGAGCACCAAAGGCCCGGTAGTATGGCTCATAATATAGAACTTCCGGAATAGAAGTGAGAGATGATCAATATGGACTTCATCACAGGTTTACCAAGGTCCATGCATCTATTTGGGTGATTGTGGATTGAATGACCAAATCAGCCCACTTTTTTTGGTAAAGACTACCCACACAGTAGAGGATTATGCTAAGTTGTATATTCAAGAGGTAGTTAGACTTCATGGGGTGCATTTTCGATTATTTCGGACAGAGGTGAGCAATTCACTGCACAGTTTTGCAAATCTTTTCAGAAAGGCTTAGGTTCAAAGGTAAACTTAAGCACTGCTTTTCATCCTCAGACAGATGGCCAAGAAGAGCGCACTATTAAGACCTTAGAGGATATGTTGAGGGTTTGTGTGATTGATTTCAAGGGTAATTGGGATGATCACCTACCTCTCATTGAGTTCGCTTACAACAATAGTTACCACTCTAGCATCCAAATGACTCTGTATGAGGCTCTTTATGGGAGAAGATGCAGATCTCCTATTGGATGGTTTGAAGTTGGTGAAGCTAGGTTGATAGGACCAGACTTAGTTCATCAAGCTATGGAGAAAGTGAAAGTAATTCAAGAGAGGTTGAAAACAGCGCAGAGCCGTCAGAAATCCTACACTGATGTTAGGAGAAGGGAGTTAGAGTTTGAATTATATTATTGTGTATGCTTGAAACTTTCACCCATGAAGGGTGTTATGAGGTTTGGTAAGAAGGGGAAGCTTAGTCCTCGGTATATTCGCCCTTACAGAATATCCAAAAGGGTTGGTAATGTAGCTTATGAGTTAGAGCTACCCCAAGAGCTGGCAGCGGTTCATCATGTATTTCATGTCTCCATATTGAAGAAGTGCATGAGAGATCCTTCACTTATCATACCAACTGAAGATATTGGGATCAAGGATAGCTTATCTTATGAGGAGATTCATGTTCAGATTCTAGACCGCCAGGTTCGCAAGTTAAGAACCAAGGAAGTAGCATCAGTCAAAGTCCTTTGGATGAACCAATTTGTTGAGGAAGCTACTTGGGAAGCTGAGGAGGATATGGAGAAGAGATATCCACATCTCTTTGAGATCGAAGAAATTCCAGATCAAGGTACTAATTCTCTTCTTAGTACTCTTTAATTTATAAGTTGGGATGTTGTATTTGCATTGCTTGTTGGGTGTTTGAGCTAAATGTTAGATGTTACACCCTTAGCCTAGTAAGAGTAATCTCATTCGAGGACGAATGTTCCCAAGGGGAAGATATTGTAACATCTCGCTAATTGAAAGAACTAGAAAGAGTTAGAATTGGAAATATTCATTTTAGGAAAGAATGAAAAATCTGGAAATTTGTTAAGTTATGCTAAGTTTGGGTTTTTGGTCAACTTCAAATGACTATAACTCCTAGTTCAGGATAATTTAGGTGTGCTTCCAGATACCGTAGGAAAGATATTGGTATTATCTTTCCAACGCCGCCAAGTTTACGTGATTCCGAGATTGTATGAGTGAGATATGCCCATTGGAAGTTGGGATGGTTGGATAAGGAAAGTCCAATCCGGATTTTGGAAGGGTGTTTTGGTCATTTCCATACCCCATTATTTTAATTTCGTTTTTGGAAATTAGTTGGGGTCTAAACTGAACTTGGTCAATTTACGCTTTATAATATTGAGTTAGGGTTTTTAGAGAAGAAAAAGGAAGAGGAGAAGAAGCAAGAATCGTCAAATTCTCGAAGCTAAGATTGTGGATTTCGTCAAAGGGTGATCCCTACGAGGTATGTGAGACTTTCATAGTGTTGGATTCATTCACCCACGCTCCAATCATGTTTAGTTCAGCGAAATTTGTCCTAAAAAGGGTTGAAAGTTTGATATTCTTGATATGTGTTTTTGAATTTATTTTCGTTCTTGAATTGGGCTAAATTGAGGAGTTCTTGAGACTATCGCGTCGAGTTTTGGAGTTGTTTTGAGTTAGGTTCTTGGGTACATTTACTAGGTATCTGAATCTAAAGAGAATTTGACAAAAATAGTCGAGTTTAGGCGATTTGGGGTTGGAAAAATGAAGAAGGAAAAGTCGGGGGAATCTGGGCACCAGGTCCGCGTCGCGGACCTGTTCCTCAGATTTGGGGAAATCTCCTTCGCGTTGCGGAGCGGTCACGGACCATTCTGCCTCAAAATTTATTTCGCAACTAAATATTTAAATGCATCTCTGCGTCGCGTACTTGCTTCCAGACAGTGATTTCTTGATCTTTTCTCATGTTTAACTATCTAAAAATACTCCTAAACATCATGAGATCCTTTCTATCACAAATCATAATCCTTGAATCCATAATTCAATTCAAGAAAAGTTAACAGTCAAGTCAAGAGATGTTAAGAGTCAAGTCAAGAGAAGTTAATAGTCAAGTCAAGAGGTTAAGAGTTAAGTCAAGAGAAGTTCATAAAGTATTTCAAAAGTCTTTCACAAGCGTTTTAACTTTGTTTTAAGACTTAAGCTTTGAGTTGAGGAAAAAGTAAGAGTAAAGTTCATTTCTTCAAAGAATATACGGGAATTAAGTATTCCCAAGAGTTAAAAATGTTTTCACATTTGAGCAAGAAAGGAAACACCGATTTCCAAGAGAGCTTTTAAGTTAAGTTTTGAGTAATTATCTCAAACCAAAGAAAGAAGTTTTGTTTTACAAACATATGAGCTAAGTATATTTTGGGAGTAGTATTGAGCACCGATATGGGGATGCGAGTTCATAAAAACTCAAGTCTCCATAAACCATGTAGTCATCATGGGTAGTAAAGTATCATACTTTTTAGATGATTCCTTAAGTGTTTTTTAGCATAGACTATCCACTTAGTTAAGGCGTTCTATATGACGGCAACAGTTCTGGAAGCGTGGGCAAGACGTTGTATCACCACTTAGGCTCATATTGGTGGTTGTTGGTTAGAGATTCTCCCACAATATTATATTACTTTGCATGTAAACTGAGTTGTTGTTGCATTTCTTTAACAAATTGAGTGGCTACTTACTGTTTTAAATGCATTGTATAAACTGCACATTTATTGTTGTTTTTACTTTGCATTTGAGTTGAGTTATTCATGAGTTGAGTAAAGCCAAGGTAAGTGTTCCTTTCATATTCCTTTCAAGCTTATGTCATGTTTAATTTTCCCCTCGCATACTCGTACATTCAATGTACTGATGTCATTTGGCCTGCATCGTTTTATGATGCAGACACAGGTAACCAGGATCAGCATCCAGCGCCTCGTTGATCCATTTGAGCACTCAGAGTCAGTTGGTGAGCTTCCTTGCTTTTCGGAGGACTCCTTTTACATTGCTTTAGTATTTCAGTTGTTGCGATGATCGGGGGTCTTGTCCCGATATCCCTCTTTGTTTTATAGGCTTCATAGACGAGTAGTCATAGTTATTTAGTCTTGTATTTAAGATGTTTTGCTATAAGACTTGAGTTGCCATCTATGGCTAGTTTGAATGTTTTATCCCTAAACGTTATGAGTTTAAATTGAGACAATTGTTTTATAAATGCATTTGATCCTTGTAATAATGCTTAAAGTCTTCCGCTGAGAGTCTAGCCAGGCCAAGGGTTCGCTTGGGGCCAGAAATGGTTCTCGAGTGTCAATCCCGTCCAAGGTGTAGGCTCGGGGCGTGACATTTAAGACCACTCTTTTCGGACTCAGACTATTTGTTTAGGGTGTTTTGTTTAGTTTTCGGGGTTGCGACCCCTTTTCTTAGACTTATTAGTTAATCAGAGTTTTGGTACAATGACTTTCAGGTTCTAGGGGTTGAATTTCTGCATTAGTTATGTTTCATTGTTTAAGTTGAACCCTTGAAGTTTATGGAGACTCCATTTTTATTGTCATTTAAACCTTCTTATGTATCTTTAAATGCCTAGTTTTTCGTTAAGTTGTTCAGTCGGGTTGTAGTAATGGTTCTCCAACGGAGGATTAGTGTGAGTGACAATCACGACGGTCTGAGTCGTGACACAAACAAACCCTTATTGAATTGAAATTTGACTTTATGTTAATTAATTATAGCGTGAAAAAGGATTGCCCTCTCCATTCCTCATTATTTGTAGTAGATTGAGAGACACATAACCAATTTTAAAATTAATGGTTTAAATTGTTATTCTTTTTTGTTTTGCCCCTACCCTATCTCTCTCTTCTTCGTCTTCTTTTTTTTTTGCTTTTTTAATGATTTGAACACTCATGCTTAAAGTTGGTGGTGGAAAATGTTTATCATCTAACAATTTCCTCTTATCTAAATGTTAGTATCTATTTAAATAAAGTAATTTATATATATGATCTTATAATTCGAAAGTAAAATGCACCATTTTTATGTAATATTGTTATGCTATGAGAATCTTTTTAGCATGAAATAAAAAATTATAATAAGCATATCAAATATGTTAAGTATATTTATTTAGAATAAAGTGGAACGCAATTCACTCTACTAAAAATTGGGTCATAGTGAGGGCTAAAATAGTATATATCAATTCACTATACTAAAAATTGGGTTAAAATCAACTATCAGAGTTATTTTTTTAGAAAGAAAAACTGACGTCAATGGATGGACTGTACCTCATCGATTTTGCATTTATTTGTTTCAGCCTATCATGTACCGTCAGTATGTTTTTTTATGACTTTAGAACAATTTTACCACTCGATCACATATGTTCATTGATAAAATATTTTTATCGCTTTTATTTGTACTCTTTAACTGCAATTTTTTTTATTTAAAAAATTGATGGAGTCTATCGATTTTTGTAGAAAAATAAAAATTGAGGGATTGCGCAGACTTCTCTTAATTTTTTAGTTTTTTAAAAAAATATAATTTTCGTGTATTTTTACATAAAATTATCGATGGATGTCCATCGATTTTCCTAAAGTTCATTGGTTTTCTAATATTATTAATATTATTTTATTATTGTTATTATTTTTAGAAAAATAAAAACGGACTAACTAAATTAATTTTCCCTCATTTTTTTGAATTGATAATGTTTGTCAATTTTCTTTTCTTCGATTTTTTTGCATTGTTTTTAATAGTGTCAAAATATCTTCTTCTTTTCTTTTCTTTTTTTTTTTACCCTCCTAGGAGTTTCCACACTTTTTGCTTACCTGGTGACTCAAACTCACAACTTTTGAATTGAAAGTAAAAGATATTATCATCCGAGCAACTCCCTCTCGTCATTCTCTCAAAATATCATCATCACAAATGGATCGTTTACCTTAACAAAAATAAGTTTCACAAAAATCACAAAGGGTAAAACTCATAAATAAAAAAAAATCGTGATCAATTGCTTTGAAGCCACTTCAAACCTTCTGACTTTTTTTTTTTGTTAACAATACTCACTTCGTTTTTTTTAAGAAAATGGTGCTTTAGCCTTTTTATCTATTTAAAAAATAAGTGATGTTTAAAAAAGGAATTAATCTTATTCCTTTAAAATTATCCTTATTTAATACATGAAATATTACACCATTAAAGGACTCACTTCTTTTTTCAGACTTTTATTAGGGTTAGGTTCGTAAAACACTTCTTATTTTTTAGGAATTAAGTAGTTTCTTAATAAATTTGTCTAAATTAAAAACACCATTTATTTTAGGAAAAAAGGACAAATATACCCCTGAACTATCTTAAATGGTATGCAGATACCCTCCGTCATACTTTTGGGACATTGGTGCCCCTGCCATTCAAAAACTAGAGCATATATATGCCCTTCACTCTACGGAAGACTAAGGGTGTGTTTGGTATGAAGGAAAATGTTTTCCTCGAAAACAAGTAGATTTTTGACTTATTTTCTCATGTTTGGTTGGTGAGGAGAAAATATTTTCCGGAAAAGATTTTTAGTGTTTGATTTATGAATGAAAAATATTTTTGAGAAATATCTTTTATTTTTACTAGAGTAGAAAATAATTTTTGAAATTGAAAATATTTTTGAAATCAAACTTAATTTTTTTTTTGGGGGGGGGGAGGCGGGGGTGAGGATGGGGTGG
>JAJONZ010028137.1:0-12385 GCA_029582445.1 Solanum paucissectum | reverse complement strand
TAGTTTGACAATTCATACCATTTTCTTACCAATTTAATAATTCATACCATATACACGGTTAATAGACAATCACACTAATGTTAAAACACAATTCATACAATTTGTATACCAATGTTATATCACAATTCATACAATATCCAAAATCAAAACATTAAATTCATAGTCATACAAATATTAATCAGATTTCATACACATTTCATCCAATATATGTACAGTTTGGAAACACACTGATATTTTTTCTTTTTTTTTCTTTTTGATTTCACTAACAAAATCAGAATCGTAACCAGAAGGGGTTTCAACAATTTTCCCCTTCATCTTCTTCCCCTTTTGATTTGTCTGGGTCGCCCTTTTCTTTGCTTCATTTTTTTTCTCTTTTCGATCCTTCAACTGAGATGAACCACCCTTCGCCTGATTTTCAACAGTTTTAGGCGAAGGGGTTGAGTTAATATATTGAAAGTTGGAGCATGAACTTCATCAGTAGAAGCTCCTTCAACCAATCTGGGACTCTTTCGAGGCGTTTCAATGGGTTTCTTAGACATGATTTTGTTGAAAAACTTAATTGGACGGACGATTGTGAAAATAGTGTAGTGGGCTGGTGAGAAAAATGGGAGAGACAAGGTGAAAGTGGGGTAGTGGGGGGTGATGGCGTGTAGATTTGAATAGGCGTGGGTGGAGGGTGGTGGGATTGAGGTATGGGAGGTTTGGAGTGTAACAGTAAACAAGGAAGTCTAATCTATGTAAATCCCTTATTATGTGTAACTGATGATTTCAGTTTTAAAAAAGGAAATGAAATCAAATTAATTAAATATTATTAATTAATAAATATAAAAATATAAACAGATTAATCATTTATTAAATAAATTGGAAATTGATTTTAAAATTAAATTTAATTTAATTGATATGTCATAACCCGTAAATAAACTGTTATAAGTAAGAATTATTTAAAAGTATGTTTAAAACCCGTAAAATTTACTCTTAAATATGTATATGGCGTGAATTTTCCTTTTTTTGTGTGTGGGGTGGGGGGGTGGGTGGGGTGGGGGGGTCAAGACGTTGGAGGTGGAGATTTTGAGGGTATGGGGAAGAGATAATAAATTTGATTACTCATTTTTAATAGGTGTTTCTAGAATAAGTTTGTATTATTTAACTACAATTAATCATAGAAAAGAGCTAAAAATAGCAGATCTCTTGCTAAAATATTTACTTGCCAATCTAGCTAAATCCATTATTTTAATTTGTGGGCTGGAAAGGATGGGTGATGACTTTTTTATTTATTTATTTATTTGTGGAATTCAGGTTTATATGACATAAAAACACTAATTTATTTTGCAGAATTTTTTTATTGATAAATTTGATTGAACGACTTTAAAAGATAAATTTTTTAAGTTGAATGATTTTATTAATACAAAAATAAAATTTAATGACTTTACTATATAAACACTACATAAAAAATAATTATTAGCGGCAATTAATTAACAGCAATAGCTTAATTGTCGTTAAATATGTATTTTTAGCGGCAATTAACACTCTTTGTATATGTCTCTAAAGCCTTTAGCGACATTGATTCTAATGACACTTAACTAACTCCGATAAAAACTTAAGTACTCTTTATTAATATCTATATTTATTGCCGTTAAAAGTTATTTTTGTTATCGTGAATTTTTTTATAATTAAGTGATCCTTTGAGATATTAACTGGATGGATTAGATAGGGGCAAAAAGGGATTAGATGGGTATCTTAAAAAGTGAAGAAAATGGCAAGTGAAGAATATTCAAGTTAGTGAGAACGACGCAACAGTAGCAATACCAATATTACTTGCTTTTTTATTCCAACTTTTCACTTTGCCGATTTCTCCAATGAAACTCACTTGTCTTTTTTACCTATCACTTGTGTGCTTGGTAACGACCTATAATATTTTTTATGGAAAATATTTTTTTTAAAAATAAATTAATTTCTTATTTAAAATTTCAGTGTTTGATGAAAAAGTAAAATATATCATCTTAAGAGTATTTATATGTAATCTAGCAAAAGATATAGATATAGGAGAGGGTAGGGTGTGGGGACTAGTGGCGGAGCTATGATTTTTAATAAGGGGGTTTAAAATCTGAAGAACTAAACATATGAACTAATCGAAGGGGGTTCGACATCTACTATATATACATAAAAATAATTTTAACCATGTATAAATAGTAATATTTTCCGTCAAAGGGGGTTCAGATGACCCCCTAACAGAAGGCTGGCTCCGCCCCTGGTGGGGACTCGAAGGTGGAGGGTGGGATAGTCAAGGAGTTTGGGGACGTTGGGTGGGTGAGAAAATACAATAAACATAGAACGTTACTTTGTTTATAAAATTTGTTTTTTCTACTTCTATTAAAAAAAATCATTTTTCTCATTTTTAAAAAACTTATTTTCCTAGAGAAAATATTTTCCAAATTTTTTGTTTAACCAAAGATGAAAAAAACATCTTCTGGAAAGTATTTTTCTCCTTAGCACATTATGGACAAGATTGGATTTATTTTGTAGTTGTTTTAATGCTTGTATCTACTAACATGAACGTCAATAGTTTTTTTGTACAATTTAACGTGTTGCAGAAGACTATGTGCCTTCCTTTTAAATATTTTTACACATTACTAATTTTACTTATTACCATATCTTTAGATATACCATTAAGGTTGACCTTATAACGTGAATCTTTACCTAATAAATATTATTGGTAATAAACTTAATCGATGAAAATATAATCTCCAATTTGTTTAAGTTTGAATGAATTCATCTCAAAAGCTCAATCCATTTTAACTTGTCTAGTTTGAAGTAAAGTTGAGCTAACTTAGGCTAAATAGTTTGGCCAGTTGGACTATGACTTATTGTAACCCATTTCAGATTAAGCTAGCGTTTGATCATAAATATTGGACCAGAATTTGAGAATTTATCCTTAAATATTCGTTTGAACATATATTTTGAATCAAGTTTTAAAAATTTATCTTCAAATTATTTTCAATTCCAACTGGGAAAAATTTCACCCTCGCTCACAAAAGTTCATTTTTTTCCAAGTAAAATATTGCATATACAAACACAACTTTCAGTTCCAACAATCACAACTTTAAAAAATCAAGTTTCCACTTCAAAATCCATGATAAGTGGAAGCTAATAAATCTTTAAAGAATTAACGACCCACTCATTTACTAACACATATCTATTTTGAACCCTCAAATTCAATCTGACCCCATTCATTTTACATCCTAGAGAGTAAATTCAATGAACATTATGTATAATGAACTTATTTTTACATTGAATCATTGAATTTGAATTTATTTTATCATGAATCATTTAACCAAAAAAATTATTTTACAATGAATCATACACTTACACATACATTGTACTTTATGTATAATGAATTTATTTATTTTATATGAATTCAATAAATATGATACATATTTTAGTAAAATACATTGATTTTGATGTATTTATTGTACTTTATTTATATTAAATTTATTTATTTAATATGAATTTAATAAACATGATACATAAATTAGTAAGATACCAGGATTCCCAAAAAGCCCTCAAAACCAATTGTTAGAATCCCCACATCTCTATATAAATATAGTTGTTACAACATGGTCTACTACTTAAAAAAAAAGTTCATTTTAACAAACACTCTTCCAATGATTTCTTCATCATATCCAATAACAACAACAACAACAACAACAACAATGCATGATGAAACACAAGTTGATGAAGAAACATCTCTTGTGTTTGATTTCCTTAAAAACAATTCAAACATTCCTCAACAATTCATATGGCCAGATGATGAAAAGCCATGCCCTCAGCCACCACCACTATTACATGTTCCTCCAATAGACTTGAATGGCTATCTCTCCGGTGACCCCCTCGCGGTTTCCAATGCCACTCGCCTTGTCAATGAGGCATGTCGAAAGCATGGTTTCTTCCTTATCGTTAACCATGGTATCGATATGAAGCTCATCAATGAAGCTCACAAGAATATGGATTTCTTCTTTGGGAAGCCCCTTGTTGAAAAGGAAAAAGCAAAGAGAAAAGTTGGTGATTATTGTGGTTATGCTAGTAGCTTTACTAGTAGGTTCTCTAGCAATCTTCCTTGGAAAGAAACACTTTCTTTTAGATATTCTGCTGAGTTCCCCTATTCACATCATATAGTCCAAAATTACATCTTGAATGTCATGGGACAAGAGTACACTCATTTTGGGTAAGATAATTTGGTCTAATATTAACCAAAATAGTTTTATTTGATATGCATTATTATTCTATAAGCTCCTACTTTATAAATGAACATAATTGTTACAATATATTTCAAAAATCACTACCTTTTAATACACTATTGTCTCATACTTAACGTAACTGACACAAATTATGTGAGCCTTCTTTCATGTGTCACATTTTTATGTTGGGTTAAAGTTACCAACATGTCATAGTAAATATGTCACTTCCTTAAATCAACTTTTATCTAGTCTTTTCTTACTAGTACTGGTACATGTTTGTTACTTACTTGTAGGGATGTGTACCAAAAATACTGTGAAGAAATGAGCAAGCTTTCCCTTAGTGTGGTGGAGCTACTAGGTGAGAGTATTGGAGTGGGAAGATCATATTTCAGAGAATTTTTTGAAGAGAATGATTCAATAATGAGATTGAATTATTACCCAATTTGTCAAAAGCCTGATTTGACTCTAGGGACAGGACCTCATTGTGATCCTACTTCATTAACCATCCTTCATCAAGATGATGTTGGTGGTCTTGAAGTCTTTGTGGATGAAAAATGGCACTCTATTCCTACTAATACTAATGCTTTTGTGGTCAACATTGGTGATACATTCATGGTAAGTACAAAAATCAAGTAAAGGAATTCACTTTTGTACATATTTTAACATATTGTGGCAAGGGGTGGAGCTAGGAGCGCGCAAAAGGGTTCATCAGAATTCTCTACGTCGAAAACTTAAAATATAAAGTCAAAATTGTTTTTTCTTTATATGATAGATGTTGAATTCCTCTTTGATGAAATTTCTGACTAGGTCACTAATAGTACTTATGGTAGGTAATATGTCCTATAGTAATTATCATGAATAGTTGCATAAAATTATTTTTAGGTGACCTGATAGTATAAAAATTATCTCTAAGCCATGTTAAGATCAAGTTCAATTCATAAATAAAAGGGATAGGAAGGATCATATATATTATAGCTTTCACAACCACACGACATCACAAAATACATGTAACTCAATAAACATTGACAAAACAAGCATGAAAGTACATATGGTCCCAAAAGAACAACATGAAAGACAAAAGCATGGTTTACATTAAATATTATTCATGTATTAATTAATGTGATGTAACAAAGTGGCTACTTTTGTAATGTGAAATTATTATCAGGTAATGTCAAATGGGACATACAAGAGTTGCTTGCACAGAGCAATTGTAAACTGTAGAAGAACAAGGAAGTCATTGGCATTTTTCCTATGTCCAAAACAGGACAAGATAGTAAGCCCACCAAAAGAGTTGATTACTAAGAATCTACCAAGGAAGTTCCCTGATTTCACATGGCCACTTTTCCTTGAATTCACTCAAAAACATTATAGAGCTGACAGAAATACTCTTGATGCCTTTGTGCATTGGCTTCTACACAAAACCTCCTAAACACATAATAATAATAATATATTATTATGTCCTTTTATTTCTATTTGTACCATGATAAGGTTTGAACTTTAATTTACCTACAAGAAGAGAACAATTACAACGGGGAATATAATCTTAGTAGCTCAGTTGGTTAGCTACCTGAATTTTCACCTTGTTGGTCATAATTCGATTCTCCACATTGTAATCCCCAACCCCTACCCCCAATTTTATGAAATAAAAATTATTCCTATTATTATATATGTGTGTGTGACTTTTCATCTTTTCCTTTGTCCCTTTGGTTGAGTATTACCATATGTGGTGTCAAAACATTCAACTTTTTTTTTATGATATAATAAGCGAGGAATGATCATATACGAATTCAGGATTTTAAATTTATGGATTCCTTATAAAAAATAAAAGATAATATGCAATAATAATCGGACCAAAACGATGGAAAAAAGTAAGGTAAAAAAGTAGAGAAATTGAGTTAAAAAAAATGTTCCTATAGAGATTCAAACCCATAGTGGGCAGCACAAAGTAACTTTGATGGGTCCTTCATTGCCACAAAATCAACCAACAATTTAGTTTGTGGGTTCCCATCAATAAATACTTATACCTTTGATAAAATTTTAAATATAATTATAGAGTTTCGAAAAAAATTAGGATTTTTTTTATCATTTGTACCTGCTACAGTAGATCCGCCTCTGACCAAGATAATTGAATGATCATGTGGAGTCTATATACATCATAGACAAGTATGTTTGCTAATTATTGGAGAGTCACTTTTTTATAACAAGTTAAAGTAAAATTATTTTCATGATCAAACGCCTATTAGAGTTTTTTTTTAAATGTCCTAGAAATATTGAAAAGCCAAATGCCTTTAGGGGACAATTCTTCACTTTCTATTTGTTCATGGACACTTTATGTCTAAAGTGTAACATTTTTCTAACTCTCATAATGTACTTATTTTGCCATCGACCATCGTACCACATCCAACGATGACTTTAATTAGCTCCTATTCAATATTTTTGAATTAGTAAACTCTCAGTGTCATTTGAATTGTAGGTGTAACCAATCTGCTATTAGGAATATGATAAAAGGAGTGAATAAATTATAATCTTATCTTTTTTGTAAGTACATGCATTTCTATTTTATATTCGAAATGACAAAGTATGAGACTAGCTAGATAGTTGTGCTTTTTATTTTGCAATCAAGTAGTGGGAACTTCAATATTCCAACTGTCTAACCCTAATGAAATAACTTGAAGTGAAATGACTAACTTTAATTTATATGTTAAAAAAGCTAAAGTTTGTGGTGAAAGCATCTTGAAGAGTGCAGCTAGTATCTATCTCTTTTTTTTTTTTTTAAATTATAGAAATAAGGTCGTGTATCGACAAGAAATTTCGAGATAGAAAATCAGATATTAGGAAGATGAAAAGGTTCCAATTCAATTCCATCATCTGAATTTGACTACATAAAAATAACATAAAGTTTTGCAAGAGGGCCATTTACTTTGCTTCATGTGACACAATATTCTCCAATTGACCAATACCATCTATATAAACTATACATGATATATATGCTTAATTCTTTCTTTGGTTGTCAATAATGACACGTATGATTTGGTTTTAGTCAAATATGCTTCATGAATTTGTCTTTTGATCAGTCGTGTCATCATTAAGTCAAAAGTTTGTGTATTCATGTGAACTTGTTTATGCCTTGTAAAGTTCTTTGCTTAAGTTATATTATCATATAGCGTTTCTTTTTTATAAGCTTAACTGTTTAGAAGTTTATCAGTCCTTTTATTATACCCACCCTTCGGTCCTCCTTATGGATTCAGTATCATCGCTGAGGTTTAGCCCTACCATAAATGGCACCAAGGAAGTGTCCATATATAGCCAATAATAATCTTGCAAGCTTATGACAAATAAAGCAATCATTTATATTATAATGAATTTGGTTCAATTATGTTAGAAATTAAACACGACAAGTTCAAAAATATCAAGTGATTATATTATACTATTAAAAAGAAACATTGCATGGGAAGTTATCCTTGAGACAAAATTCATCTTCCTTTATTTAGATTTTTATACCTTGGTAATATAATGATTCGATATACTACTTTTTACCTTGATATAACATAGTGATGATCAGCATATATATTCCTCTTTTTGATGTACACCAAATATGTCTTCTTTTATATCTAATTACGTACTTCTTTATCCACCTTTTATGTTTAAGTGAGTTTTTGTGATCTCAATGGACTTCTATACTCTGAAAGGATATATACCTTCTCTCTTTTGGAAAATGTATTACTACAACAACAACAAAAATGTGACAAATTTTCAATTTCGTTCTTATCGAAAAATTGCTAGTCCGTAACATGTCACATGAAAATTTTAAATTTTTGATAGATTTCTGATAAAAATATATATACATCGAAATTTTTGATCGATAGATTTCTGATAAAAACATACATAGCAACTTCTTTTTTTTTTTTTTCTTTTAGTAGCCTCAGAATCCCATTTTATCTGTATTGAGTATTGACAATTGAGACCAAACTTGATAAGAAATTTCATTGAATCATATAAGTGGTGCTACAAGTACAAACACAATAAAGTGTTGCTTCCAACTCCAATTAATTAACATGATGCAAGTATTTAATGTAGTAGGGTAGTTTCCAAAAGAAATGCATAAAAAATACTTAGCAAAAAGTCTAGCTATGCCTAGCTAGCTATGATGCTTGTTGATTCAATAGCTTCACATGTTTTGTCTGATAGTGCTTTTTTGGTTTTCAGTCTATGTCTAGAATTTTATTTTGGGCCTGATCAAGTTGAATTTGTATTGAAAAGTACTAGGAGTAGGAGGTAAAAAGAGTTTCCTAATTGTCAGATGAATTTAAAATTAAACTCGAAATTTCTAATTAAAAAAAATTAATATAATTATTAGTATACCACAATCTTTGTTGGTGATAGTACCTTAAATTTACTGTCATAATAAAAAAATAATGGACAAGTAAGAAATACTTATTACTATAAATCATAAACTAATGTTAATTGTCAAAATCAAAATCGTTAATCCATAGATTATTAAATAACTATAAAAAAGAATGTTGAACATCTTTGTTTACCTTCTGAAATGCTTTGTTAATGGACTAATGCACGAGGCCCGTTGAGTTAAAAGCAGACAATTATTAATTAATTAAACATAAGAGACCGGCATAATTCAAATTAGTTTATGTATATAGTGAATAAGCAATTAGCCCACAAATATTAACGTCACCCCTAATTAATCAGATGTAATTGATATGGAATTTCTTTTTAAAAAAATTAATAAACGGTCGGACATATGCAATAATTCAGAAAAACAAACAAAGTAAAACTGCACATAACCTTAAACTAATAATGTCAATTTTGATGAAGTTTTTGAGTTTTGACATGCCAATATATAAAACAAAGATGACGATACTTGCTTGTAACTTTCATAAAAGACTAGAATTAAGACGGACATAATGACACACAAAGAATATAATTACAGATTGAAAGATAGATGCATGAAGCTTCTTGTTTAATATGCTGACGATTTGATCGAACTTAGTTACTTTAGCTGAGATTCTATATATATATATAGATATATAAAATTAATTAATTAACTAAATACTATATTGATGTTTACTTTAAAGTAATTAATGATCATATTATATATATATATATATATAAAAAAAAAAAAAAAAGAATCTTATGCCCGCCTACGTGGCGCCACCACAAACCAGGATCCCATTTTAATTTATAGTATTTCCAAAACTAGCCTTCCTCTTTTATGAAAAGTTGTGACTTTTACGAAAAGTTGCGAATTTTATGAAAAATTGTGACTTTTATGAAAAGTTGCAACTTTTATGAAAAGTTGAGAGCTTTATGAAAAGTTACGACTTTTATGAAAAGTTGCGACTTTTATGAAAAGTTGTGACTTTTATGAAAGGTTGTGACATTTCCGAAGGATTGTAACTTTTTCAAAGAGATGTGACCTTTCCAATAAGTCACAATAAGCATTTGTTCACACTACCCTTTGTTGTCTATAAAAAGAGGAATTTTCTCTCATTTTAAAACAATGAAAATTCTGAACTTCTTCTTCTTCTGGGCAATCAAATATTTGTGTATTTTGCTCCTGTTGAGTGGCTCACTAACACCATTGTTTTTGTATCAATACACTAGCGAATAGAATTGTTATATCATGAGAGGATCTATTCCTTTAAACCTCGGGTACTAGAGGAGAATAATTCTCTTAAGGGGACACTGTGCATTCAGTGGAATCGATTTTTTTCATTCTGTTTCATTCTATTGATACAGATCATTGTATGAATTCTGTGAGAGTTAATAACTTTGTATGCCCATATTTTTTTGTTTTTATGTTGTTGTTATCTATTTTTACTAAATTTTATCACCGCATATTATGGGTACTTTAAGGACTGAAAGTTGATTGAAGTGTTAGTCAATTTATTCTCTTAAGGGGACACTGTGCATTCAGTGGGCTCGATTTTTTCCATTATGTTTCATTCTATTGATACAGATCATGATATGCTTTTTACAGTCATTAATTTATGCTTATATTATTAATTGTTGTTTTTGAGTACATGTTTTAAACTTTGTTGTTTATGTTTCTGCAAAGTTATTGCTATAAGTATTTGTTAGTTCAGATTAAATAACAAACGTTAATTGAGTATTCAGGCAAGTTTTCTCTACTGAATGGTTATAGGTACAATAAAAAAATCTCTACAAATCTCTAATTTTTCATCAACAACGTCATTCCTTCACATACAAGCATGAGATTTTTTGTTCTTTAAAATATCATCTGAGAGTTAATAATTTTGCATGCCCATATTTTTTGGCTTCTATATTGTAAGTTATCTATTTTTACTAAATTTTGTAAGTGGGTATTATGAGTACTTTAAGGACTGAAAGTTCATTGAAGTGTTAGTCAATTTTTTGAGGTATGTTATTTCAAAACATAGGAGGTGTTAGAATGATTTGTTATCATCATTGGATATCTCATAGTTTACTCCATTTAATGTATGTTTTTTCTCGTTGTTTGTTGTCTCATTAAATTTGTATTGACCATTTTTCGTTTGGTATGTATATGATCTCACTTGGACAAAGCTTTCATCCTTTTATTGTTTTTCTTTTTTCCTTCTCATTCGACTCTTCTAAATATTTTGGTGCGAGTTATGACAATTTTCGGCATGCTTAATTTGAAGAATATGAAACAAAACTTACTATAAACAAAAGTAACATCTTAAGCTACAAAATATATGTCTATTAACATAGATTTTTTGTCCTTCATGTCCCATGTCGTTGCTGAGCATTTGAGTTATCTAGGTTAGGCCCATCTTTAGTTTTTTCATGTTCGAGAATATTTCTTTAACATGAGTCTAGAATTCAATATTTTGATCTACTTGTACTTTCATAATCAAACATTTATACGTACATATTTATGAAAAAGTCGTAAAGTCGCATTGATGAAGCATTTAGAAGGGCCTTCAGAGCAGCATTTTAATGAAGAATTAATTTCTAAAAGGGTCAATAATATTATTTTGTTGTTATTTCAAATTTATTTTTCTCCTTCTTTAGATTTTGTTAGAGTAACAAACTAACAATAACGTGCTAAACGTTTGACCTCAGACAAGTAGATTGTCTCTAAAAAAATTACTTATGTTGTTGTAATGTACATTTTTTAACAGTCTTTAACTTATTTATAACTAACATTGATTCTAAAAAACTGTCACATATTTTTTTAACAAGGAGTTATTCTAACCATAAAATTACTAGATTCTATATTTTTCATGTACAAAGAAATAGAAAAAGTGATGCTTCATCGCTACATAAAAGATCATTCAATTTTAACAAGACAATTATATCATCAAACATATATTATGATATTTTATATAAAAGATAAAAATGATTATATATCAAGATATTTTTAATCATTCATTATATATTTACAATTCTAGAGATATGTGATATTGTCAAATCATTTAATTTATGTTAAAATATTCTTAAAACCTACTAAAATTTACTTTTTCTTTCTTTCTTATAATAGCCGGTCATTGGAAAGGTTGTTCAAAAGTTTAGAGAGATTATTTATGCCCGTACGAAGCGCGAGTCAATTACCTAGTATATAATAATTCAAAATATTTAAAAGACTACAAAAATCAAAATTAAAGGATATACCTGATTTTTTGCGTAGGGACAACACCTAAATTTGTATTGCATTCTGGACAAACTTTTAATTTCTCTTCTTTTACCTTCCTCATTATGCAGTTTTGCAAACTGTAAAAAAAATATTAAAGATAAATTAATTAAATTTCCAATAAAAAAATTGATATATAATAATTAATTTTTTCACCAAAAAATGATATATAATGAATTAAGAAATAAAAAGTGAAAAGAAAGAAAAGAGAAAAATGTTGAACCATATTGCAAAACTCGCCTCTTTTATTTTGTTCATCTTGTATTCCTAAGATAATTAAAAAAAAAAAACTTTGAAGAACTTAATAAGAAACAACAAAATTTAAAGAGTATTTTCAAAACTAGAAAATTGAAACTAGTTAGCCATAAATCCCAAGAAAAAACGATTTTATCTAAGTTGAAAATGTGAAATTGACTTTACATTGTTTATTCTTTGAAATTTAAAATATTCTCGAGTCGTATAAAATAAAACATAACACTAGATGGGGGGGGCCCCCCCC
>JAJONZ010028136.1:0-16640 GCA_029582445.1 Solanum paucissectum | reverse complement strand
TTTAGGCTCCGTGAGCGAATCCGCAATCATTGAGTTTGTACTAATATGATCAATTAACATAATACGACTTTGAACTTTTTCCTTCACAATTAGAAATCTAAGAGAAATACTACAACTTCCATTTTCAATAGAACAAGTATATTCGGATTTGTCCAAACATGAAATAGAAATTAAGTTTCGTCTAAATGACGGTACAAAAAAATGTTTCCTCTAATTGCAAATAAAAATCAGTATATAATAAAATTTTAAAGATACCAATAGCCTATAGAGTTGCCTTATTTCAATTCCCCACATAGATGTATCTTTCAACATCAATTGTCACTCGACTCCTTAGGCAATACTTTCATTTCACGCTAAGCAGCGTACTTGAAACACTCTTTCTTCATGTAACCAAATAAAAATTTTCCAACAAAATAATAATTAAAAAAATAATTTCTTTCTCAGTTCCATTAACGACAAATTCCTTCAAAAGTGTCAAATCCACTTTACCAAATTTTTTTTTTTTTTTGAGCAAAAAATAGAAAAATAATAGAGTAATATTTTTTATTTCAAAAAATTTCAACCATGAGTCACACTTTGAGAAACTGAAAAGTTTTATGTGCTTAAAATATGAAAGTACTGTTCTAAGAAGAACAAAACAGTGTTTGAAAACTTTATTTGAAATCGAAAAATAAAAAACACACATATATATATTTATATATAGAGAGAGGGGATCCCAATTAAAAATCACATCTAATGATCTATATCAAGACTTGCTCTGATACCACTTGTTAGAAAATTTTAAAGAATTCACCCAAGATCACAAGTAAATTATTAGACAGAGATATTAATCTAGAAGAATGGTAGGAACACTAACCCTGTTTCATTGCAGTTACTTGATTGAAGAAGACAACAACTTGATGAATGAATTTAACCTTTCAAACTGATGAACTTAATCTTCCAAACAATGAAGATTATTTTTTTAGGACCTGTTCGGTAGGAGGTATTAATCAAAATAGTCTATGGATTAACATTTAGTCCAACAAAAACATTGTTTGGTTACTTTATTTAACCTGATCCATGAATTAGTTATACCTCATACAAGGTCTTATTTTATCACTAGGAAAGGAAGGGATAACTAATCCAAAGTTTAACAATCCTTGGATAAGACCCCTAAATGACTAAACTATCCCCAAATCTTTTTCCTAATTTTTTTTTTTGTAATTTAATGCTCCTTTTTATTTATATGAGAATATTTATAAATATTCCTTTAAATTCTCCAAATTCGTTCCATGTAATTTGATGATTTCACAAACTAATATTTTTTTCTCCATGTTTGATTAGTTATATTTGTTTGATTTTTTTTGATTTTTTTTTGGTAGTTCGCCAATTGACCACTTGAACTATTTTTTATAAAAAAAACTCTGTGTATTTGAACAATTTAAGTAGCCTTAAATCTATGTTAAGTTTAAGGTATATTTGACCAACAAAAAAATAGAAATTTACCGTGCTATCAAGGATCTCTATGGTGGCATATCACACCTCGAAATCAATAACAATACTTTTTTTTATATTATAGTATTTAACTTGACAAATTAAGTGAAATATAAAATTTCATAATAACTCAAGGGTATAATAGACAAGAATTTTTTTTCTAGAGTTTTAAATCAAACATAAGATTAAATGGGAAACAATGAACAAAAACTTGATAAAAAATAATTCCTGCATTACTAATTCATGCATTAGTAATCCCTGCATTATGCATCTTTGTACCGAACAACCCCTTAGTGTTCTTTTTCTGAGATGGAGAGAAAGAGAAAAGTGTATCTTCTAGTTCAGGGACCAAATCCTTTTAAAGGATTCTGAAGTGTCTTTTCATGAAAGAAATCTTTTCATGAAATGTGCCTTTTCATTTGAAATATGCCATTTCAGGAAAGGTACCTAAGGTACCTTTTCAAATTTAAATGGTATCTTTTAAATAAGTCTTCATCAGACATAAAAGAACCGTAGATTTTCAAGGCATCTAAAATAAACTCACATTCATATTTACTTTTAAGGCCCCAAACTTTAATACTTTATTAGATCATATAATGGATTACTTTAATGATAGCATATCTACGTACAATGTATTAATATGTGAGTCCACAAAATAGAAATTATTAACATTAATGTCATGTATATTCTTTCTAATATGAGCTACTTTCTCGGCAACCCCTTTGAATTGTGTAATCAATTTGGAATATGTATTTAAAATACAATTTTCATCCTACGTGGTATCCTATGTGTATTATGTCACATACGACTCATGTGTCTTGTTCAATTTTATACAAGTTTAAGTGCCTACTTGTGCATGCCCAAAGTTGGAGGGCATAAATGTGAAATGTAGCCAAATTAAATGACACATTTATGTATTATGCCAATAACAATACAATAGACACAAAACTATCGGAAAAATACATAAACAAGACCCTTAACTTGGCGTCATCAGACCAATATGACCTTTAGCTTTCGGTGTGCACAAGTAGACACTTAAACTTGTATTGTAAAAATGGACACATTCGTCCTATATGACACCCTGCATGACAATTTTGTGTCCTATTTAGTGTCCTACGTGTATTATGTCATGTGGAACATATGTGTCTACTTGATCTTCAATTTTATACAAATTTAAATGTCTATTTGTATACACTCAAAGTTGGAGGATATAATTGTCCACCGAATCCAAGTTAAGAATCATGTTTATATATTATGCTAAAACTATTTAATACAAGTATAAAACAATACAATACGACACAATTCAATACAATACATAAAAGTGTTAACATTTCAATGTAATTACCCCAAACAAAAAAATAAATAGCCAAATTCGTTTCGAAGGCCAAATAGTAACCCCATAGACCGAAACTCTTTGAGTTCTCCCTCTCATCAACTCCCCCATTATCAGTGTACACAAAAATCAGAAATACTTCAACTGAGCACAAATTAGTGAATCCAGTGATTCTGAAATTCATTTTTATGGTAAGTTAATTTAATGTTATGCAAACCCCAATGCACATTTACAGCACAAACATACCGAAAAATTGATTTTTGTTGTTGTTGTTGAGATTTTCACTTTAATTACATTGGTAATCTAGAGCTAATTGTTTAAAATCAAGTGGAGAAAGTGAAATCATGTTTCCATAACAAATAATTGACTTCTCTTTGTTTTCTATAGTGAATATATCAAAAAAAATATTCTTTGGGTGTTGTTTTTCTCTATTTAGTAGGTCATATAGATTAAGCCACTAGGGAAGTCTGCAATAATATCAAAAAGATACAAACTTTAACAAAAAAAAATGGGTTTTTATAATGTAATTGATACTTTCTCCTTGAGCAAGAGGGTCTATCGAGAACAACTTCTCTCTGGCTTCACAAAGGTAGGGTTAAGTTTATGTATGGACCATCCTTTCCTGGCCCCACTTGTGGGATTATAATGGGTATGCTGTTTTAATTGATACTTTCTCCATCAATGTCAAGTTTATTGAGTGTTTTAGTTTCAATATTTGATTTCAGATGATGGGGTTAATTCTTCATTTTTTCATTGAGAAGTCATTTTTTAGTGTTTGGTTACCTTGAGTTGTGGAAAATCGGGAATCTTAGTAGCTCAGTTGGTTGGCTACGACTATATGAACTTTCACCTTGTTGGTAGCGCTGGGCATAAATACCGAAAAACCAAAATACCAAACCAAACTAAATTTTTTTGGTATTTCGGTTTCGGTATTTGGCATAAATTTTTGTGTATTTCGGTATTTTGATTCGATTTTCGATATGTGACTTTTGTATTATTCGATATTTCTATTTACCGAAATATATTATATTAATTATTAATATTAATTATTAAATAATAAATAATTTTATTTTTATGCACAATTGAATTAGGTTAGTGACCAGTGACTATTAAATCGGTACTGGTTTCACACTTCACGATTAAATCAGCGCTGCTTTCACTTTTCAGCCATTGACACTTCCCACTTTCTCCGTCGTCGTACGACCAACGATTGGCCAACCACCAGCAGATAGCAGCCGACTAGCAGCAGCAACAGCCTCTAGTCGACCACCAGTAGCAGCCGCCAGTAAACCAGCAACAACCTCCAGTCGACCAGCAGCAGCCGCCAATTGACCATCGGTGTAACACTTCAGCAACAACAACCGGCGACCACCATAATGCATCATGTATTGTGAAATTTTATATTTAAAGAAGCCCACTAAGCAAGCTCATAAAAACACCGAACTAACAAAAATCGAATCGAAATAATATAAATCGAACCAAACCAAAATAATTTGATTCGATGTTTGGAACACGTGATACAAGAACCGAAAACCAAAAAAAAACTCGAAATTGAATCGAATTACCGAATGCCCAACCCAACTTGTTGGTGAACGTTTGATTCCCTATCTTGTGAATTTTAAAAAAGAAGTCGTGGAAAATCATTTATATTCTATATAGCATACACAAGCTCTTAGTCTCAACTTATGTAAATGTGACTGATGTTAATTCTGGTACTGGTGGTTTGATGTTTGGGCTAATGTTGATAGTATGTCTGATCCAATAGGATGACGGTTGTGGAACCTTCCTCCTCGTTGGAGATTTTAGTATGAGGATTAAAAGGTTTTTTTATTTGGAATGGAACTCCTTTCCCGAGCGGTGAACCTGGTGTCAAGATGGATAGGGTTCCTTGTACCAGTGCAAAGTTCAGTGATGATGGGTCCAAACTTATGGTTACGAAATCAGACTTTGTAATTAACATCTTTGATTGCCAAACCTTGACAGAGATTAGGTCCTTTGATGTCCCAAATGTTCTTGCAACTATCATCTCTCCTTACAAGACTTATCTTCAAACCTTCCAAAAGTTCATCTCATCAGCATAAGAACGTAGTCTTGTGGAAAATAGAAAATAATGAATCTGCTTACCAACTCTTCCAGAAAAATATGACTAAAGTTACATGGTAATTTTCCTTTTGCTTTGGCTGTTAATGTGGATATTTATGCTCATAATTTTGTTGTATTTTGTTCATTTGGATTCTGCTTTTTTCAGGCTTTCAGTACATTTCAGCTCTGACAAAACTGTTGCATGTCGATTGGCAACAAATGAGATCCAATTTTTTGATCCTAGGGATTTCTCGAAGGGATTCGTTCATCGACTTCGTGTTCCTGGGGTTGCTGCATTGGAGTTTTCGAAAGCCCATGGATCATATGTGACTGCTTTTGTTCTAGAATCTAAGGTCTATTTTACAGTTCAGGAAGAGAATTATTGGATACTCATAAATTATGAATTTAAAACATTCATGTATTATTTTTCTTGATTGATCACTGTGCATTTTGATATGCTTGCTGACTCTTTAACTAATTCATATTTTGCTTGTCAGACAACTTGACACAACTACGATTGAGTGCAACTGTTAAGTCTCATTGAAGTGCATTCCATCCAGAATATTTCCTATAGATTCAAAAAAAATATTCCAGAAGCTGTTTAAACTTCTCCTTAATGTAATAAAAAGGTTACACTTTGAGGCTTTGGGAATATATGACAAGCTTTCATAATAAATCCTATATGGGAGGCACATAGTAAACCAGATAACAATGAGTTGTCTTGCAGAGAGTTATATTTTTGGGCAGCACAATACATCTTGTTTGTTGTAGTGAAACTGCTACAGGAGTGTAGTCAACTAAGTAAATCTAAGAAATCATCTGACTATTATGGAATTCTTTTTGGAATAGTAATGTCCAAAAACCAATATATATGGACTAGATCGAAGAGTAAAATACTTCATTAGTTGAACTACTTGACTACTGATGAGGCCCATGAAGGGCTTGTGCCTCTTCTCATCGTCTTTTATTTTCAGAAAAAGTTATGTGTTGAATGAGTGAATTTGGAATCTAGATATCTTTGGTATGTTGCAGGTAAAGAAGGCCCTATTCATGATGTTCAATGGTCCTATTCGGGTAAAGAATTTGCAGTTGTTTATGGATGTATCCTTTACTAAATCCTAATCTCAAGACTTGTGAAACTGTTACCAAGAAATGAAAAGAAAACCTTAGAGAAGAGAAAAAAAAGAAGATTGTGAAAAGAGTCTTATGTAAATATAACACACTATTCATGAAGGAGAGGTTTGGAGCAACGATAAAGTTGTCTCTGTGTGACCTATATGTCATGGGTTTGAGCCGTGGTAGTAGCCACTAATGATTGCATTATGTTAGACTGTCTACACGACACTCCTTTGGAGTGCGGCCCTTCCTTGGACCCTGCTAAAGTGGGATGCTTTGTGCACCGACTGGCGACTGCCTATTAATGAAAAACCATACAATTTGAAGACAAGAATAATGGAAGAAATGTTCTTAAAGTTTGAAATTCGATGTAGCTTCTTTCTAAACAAGGTAAAATTTTAATATATGTACACTTATGATTAATTGCCGAAGGTTAGAGCTTGGTTCTTCCATTATTCTCTCATTCGTGGTTCCTGGTGTTCCAGCTTTTTTATTTAATTATTCCTTCTTAAACCTTCTTTCTCAATTAAGAGAAATGCAGAATAAAAAAAGCAAGATAACTGTTAAATAGTGGAGGACATCTAGAATACATATTTTTTTGTTCTTTAACTACAATGATGGTCTTACTAATCTTTGTTTCCACCATTTCTCTGTGCATGAACCTTCTTGTTCGAGTCTAATGACGCTTCCATCGTTGCATTCGTTTCTCTTTAAGTCAACCTCCTTTAAGTCGATTGAAATGAAGCTAATATTATTGGGTTAAACACCCAAGAAGACAACAACAGCAGTAGCCTAAAGGGCTAGAAGAATAACATTTTCTTGGACTTGAAAAGTCTGAAAATGGCACCAGCTGAAGCAGAGTTGCAACAACCTCAAAATTTTGAAAATTGAAGAGCAAAAATTGGGTTAAACCCATAAATAATATAGCAGCAGAGACAGAATAGCAGCTGTCCCAGATGACTAAAATTGGGATTTTTTTGGACTTTAAAAGGTCCAATTGAAACGGTAGCAACAACATCAACAAGAAAGGCTCAGACTTGGGCTGGAATAAATTTCAATAGCCCCTTCGTTTCCCTTATTCCTTTATTTTTACCTTTTCATGGTTATATAATTATTTGATTGCGGATGCCAACAACTTTAAAATCTTTTTATTGACTTGCATGAATCCTAGGGGAGATTTTATTCCACTATTTCTTTACTTATTTACTTTAAATATTTAATTTTTTAAACTCTTTTAAGTTACACAATCTAAGCTTCAAGACTAACTTGAGAATTATTCATATTCTTTCATAGTTAGTATTTATCTTTTAAATCCACGTTTAAGTTATTGTGTTGATTTTTCGACTCAAAAAATTGTTAAGTTAAAATTATTATTTTGACACTTTAGCATTTGACTTATTTCATACTTGGAATAAGATGAGTGTACAAGTATCAAAACACTTTTGCTACTTTAAAACAAGATTTTTCACAAGTAATCTTTTTCCTTAAAATTAACCAATTTTTAAATTCGTTGGTCAACTGCGTGTTAGTGGATTCTCTAAGATGCCTAAGCCCTTCCTTAGAGAATTAATTGAACCCTTACCTAAGACTCTGATTTTATTTAAAATGTTTTCTTTAAAAAAAACCTAAAATTAAGTGGCGACTTCCAAATTGAATTTTTCAAAAATCAATAAATTCGCCAAAGTTGCGAAATGGTTTTGAAACCGTTGTTTTCGAAATCGGATCGTAACAAAATGACGACTCTACTGGGGATTTATCTAGGTTCTAACCAAAAGGATTTTATTGTTTGACTAACTATTATTTGTATTAATTGTTGATTTATGTGATTATGTGTTTAAATTTTGAATATTACTGTCATTGCATGCATAACATTTATTTCGCCAATTGGCACTTTTTTATTTGAAAGCTAAAGGACGATTATGCGGGTCATAGTTGTTCGTTATCCAAATTTTTTATCGGGGTACCCTGTCAAATGTAGTTGGTCACTGGATGGTCAACGGTCGCTAACTACTCCAGCCCAAGTTGTCCACTTGGGTCACCGGCCCACATCAAAATAAAGCCCACTCTAGTCTACCTAAGTTAGAGCTAAACCAAAACCCTTTTTTAGGTGCATTAACCTAAGATGACCTAATACCCAAGGTGTATTGAGCCCATTAGAAGACCACCTTGTGTCTAATTGACCCATGGTCAATATAAGACGATCATCCAACTATTTGTTAAATTTGAAGGATATGTATGTCGATTTGTGCATACCATTGTCCCTTGGGGTAGGGTTTTTTATTTTATAGATAGTTTCTTTGTTGAATTCAAAGGAAGATCCACCTCATCCGGAAGAAATTCAAAAGCATCAAGAAGTTCGGGAATGAAGATTTCATATGGAAACTTAGTTTAGTTTACCATTGTACCCCTGCGTGAGACTGATATTTATTTATCTCTCCTCTAATATCCCCATTTTTTTATTCATAATGTTTGTATAAATATTTTTTGGGGCAATGGAACGTTTCACAAACGATATACACATCCTTCAAACGTTAGGCTTACCTTTGGCTTAAAAGGTCACATATATGATACGATGCGTTATATTGTTTATGTGTTTATTGCTGCATATTTTGTTTCGTTTGTGCTTGTTTGAACTGTGTTTATATACATTGTTTTGCTTTGAGCATAATTGCTCCATTATTCCATTTCAAAGTCTTAGAACACCATTTAACATATAAACTCAATTTTCAAGCCTTCCAAAATACTCTTTGACTCTATAATCAAAATACGTTCAAAATCACTCAAGTTCTAGGTTCGGTAGAGCTTTAAAAAATTATTAGGTCATCATTCAAATTCACGTTGACCTCGTTGTTTCTTGAAAATTATATTTTACACCTACCTAACCGGTGTTACTAAATATTTCGTCAATTTTAAGTCAATCTTAAGACGTCTTTGTTTCTCAAAAAAGGATTTTCAATTGAACCTTCCGAAAGTCAACATTTGAACCCTTATTCAAATCACACAGTTTGCTTTGTTCGAATTCCTTTCTTTGATTAAAGTTTTAGTTTACAAAATGATCAATTTTTTCCATTTGGTTACCTTTTAGAGTCTCTCCTTCCTTGAATTTTTGACTGATTTGTTTCAAGTAAAACAAATGTTATTTGCTTTATATGTTATTTTGGTGGATTATTATGATTAATAGACTAGCTCTCTTATTTTTTGAGTTGTTTTTAGAAGAAGAGACTAATTTGTGTTGGTAATCAAACTTGCTTACTTCACCAAAGTACCCGCTGGAAGAACATCCATATTTTACATGGTCTAGGGTCAAGGAAATTTCTACAGACTCTTCATTTTTTATTTGGACTACTAAGAGGACTCGGTCAAAAATGGATTCCACTATCAACACGGTTGCTTCATCCGAAATGATCCCCACTTCATCAGTCGTGGCCAATCCTACTGCCTCGGTAGCAACAGAATCACCCATGGAATTCATTGCTCGTCCGGAGCGACAAATTGGTGAACTGAATCTCCTGGTAACTCAATGTTGACACCAAATTTTAATATGATATTTCTAAAGTTAATACTTTTTAAATATTTTATTTTTTAATTAGTTCAAAGTACATGTTTTGCCATTTTAATGCAATTTGTTGATAATTATCCTTATTCTCAAATTATTAGGATTTTTATCGATTAATTCTCTTTATATTATTTTGTCACAACCGGTTGAATACGTACAAATATTTGTTCACTTTTTATAAAATCATTATTTATGTTAAATTATATTTTTTACATGTCATTGGTTACGTTTGTTACATTTTTGAATATTCATTTTATCTGTTACATTTGTTAATAGTCATTTTGATATTTTGCACAATCTAGAAATTCATTCTAATATAGATAATACTTCATACACATATATTTTATTGACCGGTGATAAAGCCCACTGTTTTAAAATAGTGGTATTGTAGTTTTCAACTCAATATATAAAGAATAGTTTCCCTATTAGGTTAAGGGGGTGGTGAATATATTTTTTTAGATTAGGAAGAAGAATTCCAAATGTGTAAAACTCCTAATTTTTTCTTCCTACATCTGCCGCCACCACCCAGCTCAAAATAGTAACCCAAACTGCCTGTTTCTTCCCTTTCCACTCCGGCAACAACCACGTCGAAACCACCACCGACTGCCTCACCTGAGCTCCATTGTTTTCGGTGAAACCCAAAATCTTCAATACCTTTCTTCGTCCAGAAGTGAACCACCAAAACCCCACCTGGAACAGACTCAACTACCACAACAAAACCCTCGTCTCCCTTTTTCATCGCTGCTACCAGACCAGCAAACCAGAAACAAAACCAACAGTTCCAGCGAAGAACCAAATCGTCACGAGCTCGACAAAACACACCCAAAATCGAGCTCCACAACCAGAAACCCACCGGAAACCACCGCCTCACCCCTCTTTGTTTTTCTCCCTTTCTCGGTGAAATAGTCACTGAAAATGACACCAAAATCGCTGCCAGTTGATGAGTCCACAAATTGGACTCATTTAGGGTTTTATTTTGATAAGAATAGTGTCCTCGAATGCTTATTTTGTCTAAATATCTTATGATAACTCTTAAGTTTTAGGTATTTGAAGTTTTAGTGAAAGCATGGACACTTAGGCGCAAAAAGGAACAAAAAGGCTGAATAGAACGAAGAAGCTGAAGCCTGAGCTCCGCCGAGGTCACTTGGCGAGTCGCCAAAGGGACAAATTCCTCCCTTTGTTCCGGTACGCGAAGCCCTGAAGAAAGAGGACAAAAAAGGCGATGAAAGGAGCAGTCGATGCTTCGCCGAATATTTCCGCGAAGCAAGTAATATACCGCCCAATGGTCCAGAACGTGAAGATGATGAAGGCAAGCATGAAACGTCGATGAAATAGAAGAAGGGCGAGTCGCCGAGTCATTCGGCGACGACGACTAACTTCGCCGAAAGATCTGCCAGCGCTATTTTCAGCAGTCTATAAATACTAAACTTATTTATTAATTTTAGGGAGTCGAACATTTATTTTTAAATTTGAGAATAGAATAGTACTTTTTGGATATTTTCTCTCAAGTTTGGAGAGGGTTTTTGAGAGACTTGTAGAAAAAAGGGTTTCATCTTCCCCAAGTTGGAAGTGGGTCTTCTCCATTCTTCTTCCTTTGCTTAAATTAAGGTTTAATTTCTTATACCCATTTGATTTTAGTATCATTTTAGGTGTATTTTGTTATTCCTTGATGTGTGGCTAAAACCCCCCATTCTTGGGGTGTGATTTAGCAAATATGTGTTGATATTGTTGTTGGGTCTTGCTTGATGATAGGTTAGATGTATTTTAATGGTGATTTCATCTAGTGGTTGTGGTTTAATTTAATGGGTTTGTAGTTGCAAATACAAAACCACCCATGTGTTTTCGGCTTGCCCGAGAGGGAGGTCGCGAAACCAAGACCACTAAACTGATGGCCTAAGGAGTGGGTCGACATGAGGTTCAGCCCGAGAGGGTGAACCCTAGTACCATATCCTAATATTCAGCTCGAGAGAGTGAGTGGGGTAAGGTGTAGGCTGGTCTTCATGCGGTAAATGGGTGTCCGAGAGGAACGCATTTGAAACGGGGTAAGTTTCCTGAGAGGGAACTTATTTTCATCTAAAGCTTAGCCTAGTCACTATTATTTTGCAAATTTTCTATCGAAAGCATGTACCTAACTATTTATCTCAACTTGTATTGCGGTCACACCCCAAGAACTCTTACCCATACTTGATTTTCTTGTTATTTTTACTAAATGTGACAAAACCCCCAATTCGATATTTGACACTTTTGTGTCACCCCCTTTTAATTTACTATGTTTTTACTCGTTAATGTCTTTAGCTACGACTAGTTAGAACTAGATTTTATTTTTCTATTAATTCTCAAAACCACTCTCTTGGGACACGACCCCAACCTTTAGTTGAGTTACTATATTATCGACGATCGTAGACACTCATACCGTAGGTTAGTGTCGTTGGTCACGATAAGCATCACCAGTCCCATTCCTCTTCCTCTTTCACGATTCCTCTTCTATTTTTGCAGGTCATCGATTGAAATCTATGAGCTCGGAAACATGAAATAATCAGCGCCAACAATGGCGGAAATCGACCAGATCTCGCAACCACCAACTCCAAAGTCGGAGCAAACACGAAAAACAACCCAAACCAGGGTCCAAAAGCTCGAAACTCCAGGGAACTTCACTATTTTCACCTAATTTCTGGTAAGAATTTCTAATAATTTTATAATTTCTTGTTGATTTGGTTCACTGATAGTGTTTGAACTTTGTATTTGATTGAAGATTTTTAATAATAGTTTTAGTTGTTAATTTTTTTACTTTACGTATCTATATTTTGCTAAAACTTTATTAATCATATTATTGGGTTAATTGCTCTTATTCCACTGTTCATATGGTTTTGTCTTCATTGTTTCCCTATTCTACCTTTTAGTTGTTATTATTATTGTTATAAATTAACATTGGCCAATGAGAAAATCTCTCCGTCGGTTTTGGAGGTCTTCCCATTTTTAAAAACGGAAATTTAGTCTAAGTTCATATTCTTTATTTGTTAAAATTGGCCGATGAAGAAATTACCGTCGATTTTCAAGGTCTTCCATGTTAATAAGTCGGGTTTTTATTTTTAAGTTATTCTTTGATTCATTTATTTTTATTCATGTTAATTTATTACTAACACTTTTACTAAGTGTCTTTACAGGTACCCGGAGGTGCTTCTCATTGAAGCTATTCGAATTAGGTTCGAATTATACTTTTATTCATTATTTTATATTATTGAGAATAGGCAAATTTAGGTCGATTCCTATATTATTGTTTTATCATATTACTTGAGTATATTGCATGTTTATTATACTTGTACATTATTTTACTCTCCTCCCCATATTTGTGGATTTCGAAAGATGCCTAATCCATTTCCTTCAGAATAACTTGAACCCTTACCTAGAATCAATTGGTTTCGTAGAATTTCTTTTAAGTTAATTTATTAATTGGTTTTCTAGTTTTCCTTAAACTTAGGTGGCGACTCCCTTTTTCCTTTTACTCCTTTTACCCTCTTTTTAAAATCTTTTGTTTCTTTTAAATTGACTAATTTATTTTTTGAGTCATCGCGACGTTGCACCATCTCAAAGGGATGTCAGCAGAATGACGACTCCGCTGGGGATATAGATGTTCTAACCATTATGTGTTCATTTTTCAAATTGAGGAGACTATTATTTTATTGTGTTAATCATTATATCTTGTATATTTTGCTGCTTATCTGCATATTGTACTCATTCTTTGTTCATTATGTGTTGTACATTGTTGTTGCATTCATAGAATTTTCTAATATATTTATAGTATATTAAAGAACGGTTTCTGCATAATCGCAGTCAGGCTTTTTTATACTCAATCCTTTTCCGGAATGATCGGCAATTTATTGGTTCATCATGCGTCCAATGGTTGTCGTGAGTTCCAGCCTAAGTTGTCCACTTGGGTTCCCGGTCTTTCAAAAGCCACTCTTGGTTACCTAGTTTTAGAACATTCATAATCTCAGTCCATTCTCCATTCAAGTTACAATTTGTTGGAACTACGTTTGACCTTATTCCCGCTTCAACGGGATACGTAGGCGCCATAACGGCTCGGTCATGTTCCCCGTAAGCTTTCCATTATTTCAAAGCAAAAACTGGGCAATTTTTTTTTTAGGAGGTCTCCAAAATTTTTACAAATGAGATAATTGTTACAAGATTGAATACCAGAGGTTGCTAAAGCTGAAACATGGGCAAATTTTTTAAGGAATGCCCTCAAAAATTTCACCAAAGTTGTACTCTAACACCAGATTTATGAGGCATCACTCCGAGTTGGTTTGTATATTTTGCATTAAATTTTGTACATGATGTTATATTCATTGTATATCTGTGATTTTATGTATCTTACATTCCATTAAAAATATTGTTTTAGTTGACATTTTTTTAAGTTGGGTGGTACACCCTTCAATGTGACTCATTAATTTTTTTATTTTTGTTACTTTTTCTTTAATTAATAAAAAAAGATTTTTTGTTAAATTTGGGTGGTCCGCCCTTCAATGTGACTCACTGATTTCTTTATTCTTGTTATGTTTTCTTTAATTATTAAAAAAATATTTTTTGTTAAATTTGGGTTACCCACCTTTCAATGTAGCTCATTGGTTTTTCATTCCCATTATTTTTCCTTTCAAAAAATTAATTTGTTGTTCAAAATCTAGGTTTTATGCCATATCTGAACGAACTATGCAAACCTGATTCTCATCAATGAGATACGTAGGCAGCCCTTCTAGGGTTCAGTATTCTTTATTCAAAAGATTCTTTATTTTTTATTCTTTTTAAAATGTTTACATTTTAAAAATCATTTTTTGACTTGGTTGGTGCCAACACAGTTCAAGTGTGCATATGAAATATAATTTATACAATAGAGAAGATTGACTTCTTGTGAAACCATAGATTCTTTTGGTACCTCTCATTTATACTTTTGTTACACTCGAAAATATTCTCTTGCATGCATTCAAGATGAGAACAAAACCAAATTCATTGTTTCAGGTGCATTGTGTGGTGAGTTTTTGATTAAATTCAATGGTGTTGCTTTGTTGATCTAGAACTTGGCCTAAATGTTTGTTGAGGCGAAATTATGAGTAATGTTTGATTTGAAAAATGATCATAGGCCTTCTTTGACCCGTTTGAGCCTTTCAAAGCCTACCAAATGACATCAATACTTAGTATGTCCTCACTTTGAGTCTTAAACCTTTTCTTTGGACAACCACATTTTAGCCTATACCCTTTCTGAGTGCTTATACGCACTATCCCCCTTTTGGCCTGACTTTCTTGAGCGCACGAAAGACGTGTAAGTTACAAAAGAAGATTCAAAGTTCAAATTTGTCAAAGACAAAAGTTATCAAAGTCCCTGAAAGTCAGAAATACAAAAATGACTTCAAAAGAAAGAAGAAAGAATTGAAAATTCCCCACAGGTTCAAGCAAGCAAAATTTCAACAAAAAACAAAAGAAGAATGTTCTAAACAAAAAGGAGAAAATTCAAAAGGGCAAAAGCTGAGACAAGGAAAACTTCAGAAAATGTCAAAAAGTACATAAGGAAGGGACAACAAAAAGGATCAAACGCTATAAGCGTAACAAATGTTGAAAGCACCAATTTAGTGCAATGCTCAAGAAGAGAATAAGTCACTTTTATCCCAAATGACTATCATACCCGTCCCTAAACCTACATTACAAGCTATTATCAAGCCTACATGCTTTCAGTTCAAATGTTCTCACATTAGTGGAGATATACATGAAGGTCAAGCCTATGGTATCACAATTGCATGTGTTGAACATTTTTTCGAGTATGAGTGTATTTTTCTAGATGTTCCCAAATTAAAATACTCTAAGTGTGTGCAAATTGGGACTTTCTTTGTAGTGAGGGCATTTGAAACAAGATATTAGATCTAGTTAAAAGCCTTTGTTTGTAGCAAGATGGATAAATCTTGTTGTTACTTGAGTACATTTGAGGTACTACTTGAATCTATAGGAATTACCTTGAAATCAATCTCAGTTGAAAGAGAAAGAATTGTGAGAAATTTTTGTACAATACTATTGTTGGCGCTAACCAAGTTAAAATATGTTTCATTGTTCATAAAATAAAAACAAGTTGAAACCCTCTTTTCAATATTTGTCCATACTAATTTTGTGGACCGTTTCATTATTGATATTTTTCCAAACCAACTTTGTGGACCGTTTCATTGTTGATACTTGTCCAAAGTAACTTTGTGGACCGTTTCATAGTTCAAATTGTATTTTTTGGGTCGTCATATCCTTTAAAATGACATCTTTTTAAATTTGGGTAGTCATACCTTTCAAATGATATTTTCTTAAATTTTGGGTAGTCATACCCTTCAAAATGACATCTTTTTAAATTTAGGTCGTCATACCTTTCAAAGTGACATCTTTTTAAAATTTAATTTTTTATCTCAAATAAAATGATGCTTTTTTAAAATTGGTTTGTCATGTCGTTCAATATGACACTTTTTATCTTGTAATTCCATTTCAAATTGACATTTTTTCTTATTCATGATGTTATTAAGTTTGAATTGTTGAATTGGTTAATACCTTGTTCATATGAGCCCATGTTTGCCTAATTCATGTTGCATTTATGTTATATTTGTTGCTAACATTATTATTGCAGATTTTGTGATACACTATTCATGTTAAGTTCAAGATTGGATTGTCATCTGCCTTCAAATGGCACGTTAAGTTCAAGTTAGGTCGTCCGCCTTTCAAAGAGACACGTTCGGTTGTCACCTCGTTCAAAGTGACATGTTATGTTCAAGTTGGGTCGTTGATATACCGTGAGTTTACGGTATTTCTAATACATTTCACTTACAAGTTGTGTGTGTCTAGGGCCTTTTCGTATTGGTTTTTATGTGTTTTTATCTTATTTTGCAGGAAAGATGTTTAGGCGCGAAATTTAAGAGACAGCTGAAAGAAATGCAGAAAAGGGCATCTACGGAGGTGATCTACGGACTGTAGGTCCATTGACGCTCCGTAGATGGTGGTCGTAGATCAGCAGCCAAGTCATGGAGGCAAATCAGGGAAATCTGACCAAGTGTGGAACCACGG
>JAJONZ010028135.1:0-15995 GCA_029582445.1 Solanum paucissectum | reverse complement strand
TTGAACTAAGTATTTATTTATATTCAGATTATTAAAAGTAACTAGGAATGTGTTCTCCATAAGCTTATAACGCGGTAATCCTAATAATAGTAATCATTTTCTAGTGTATTACATGCAAAGTGATAAGTTAGGTATCTCTAAATTCTTGGTCCGACATCTAGAGAATTTCACCACGCACCTTGGTCCGGCTACGTGTGTATAATTTACTAACCTTTACCTTTACCTCATATTAGACATCATAATCGATGTTTAGCTTAGTTATTACTTCGCACCAATCGACAGTAGCCTATTAGATAGTATCACACTAAATCTATGTTGATAATTCTTTTCTCGTTAATTACCTCCTTGGTTCGGCAAGTAGTAACGAGACAAGTTCTAACGTTGGCCACCATTAAAAATACTTCTAAACGAAAAAATTATCAATGCATGCAAAACACTATTCAAGAATTGCTTATTTACTATTCATACTTTGTTAATCGCTCATGGTTCTCACAACCCTAGTAATGAAAGTTAGCTACTCATTATCTCAAGAACACAATCAAAATTTATTAAAATAAATATCTTGTGTTAATCATAAAAGTTAAGAACAATAGCTAAACTATCTTTTATAAATCACGAATACAAATAAATAATAAAGGAGAAGAACGAATAAACCACAATTCTCCGGTTTCCATGGCGGCTCTTCTAAAGTTCCTAAGCTAGAAATTTTTTTATATTGTGTCTTGTATTTCGGTTCTTCCCCCTCAAGAATAACTTTTTATGCCCTATTTATAGATATAGAAACCCTAAATAAAATAATTGAGGCCACCTTAAATTAGGAAATCAAAACCCAATTAAATTGGGTTTACCGTTTTTTCCCGTGTTACTGGAAACAGGCCGCCGCCTCCAAATATTGATGTCTTCAATACTTGCCACGTTGTAGTTACAGGAAATTTGAATTGCAAATTTTCGCTGCTTTTTCCCATATATACAAATATATTATTTTATTAAATTTAATCTATTAAGCTGTCTGCTTGATTTCCTTCTTCAACCTTCCATCTTTAATTTGTTTTAGCTCCAAACTTCTTCATTTTTTCACCAATTTAATTCTATAAATAAAATAATATCATTTAGCACAATTCATAAAATTCATGCTCAAAAAGGACAAATATAAATAATAAATGTGAGGCATATAATGATTAAAAATATGTATTTTGGCCTCACATCACCTCACATTGCTCGGTTTCATGAGTTCCACTACCACATACCTCACACCAATTTGCTGCCTGTTGTACCACGTTTATCGGTGCCTGATTTAGAGTCATTTATTTAAATTGTAAGGTAATGTTATGTTACATTGTTTCTAATTTGGCATTTATGGCAGTAGCTTGGTTTAAATCTAAGTTCCCTGCAGCCTTTTGGGTTGGGGTTCTAGATATTTCCCCCTCATACCCTTGATTCCCTTCAGAAAGTTTATCAAGTAAGGCGAAGAACTCTTCACTTGTTATGGATAGGGCATGTCCACTTGCTGCACTATTAAGAAAAGCACGAGCATTATAGTCTAAACCCTCAAAGAAAGTGTGAGCAAGTACCTCATTGGTTTGCATATGGTGTGGGCAAGCATTCAACATTTGTTTGAAACGCGCCCATGCTTGGTACATGTCCTCTCCTTGCTTTTAAACAAAGTTTATTATCTCACCCCTCAGCTTAGCGGTTTTCTTGGATGGGAAAAATCGACTCAAGAACTTCTTTGCTAGATCATCCCAAGTAGTGATGGAGTTTGGTGGTTCAGAGTCTAACCAACGCTTTGCAGCTCCTAACAATGAGTATGGGAACAAAGTCAACCTACATAGTCTGATGAGACTCCTATTGGGATGTATGTATTGGTAATGTCTATGAAAGTCCTAAGATGGATTTGAGGATCCTAATGGGGGAGACCAGTGAATTGCCCATTAGAATGGAGGATTTGTACCATGCTCTGCTTTAGTTCAAATCTACCCCCCGGTGGAGGTTTCCTGATGCTAGATGCCAAATTGGCTGTGAGGGGGACTGCCACACCACGGACTGGTCTTGCAGGTGCGACAGGTGGTACTCCTTGATTATTCGGGTTCCTTTGGTATTCACGTTTTCCGGGTTATTCAGTTTTCTTGATTATCATCATCAATGTTTTTCGAAAGACCTAACCCCAATTCTCCTCGTCCTTGATTCATTTTTCTGCGCTGTCGTAGAACTCGTTCAGGTTCGTTGTATGGTTCGACAAGTTCTCCTTTCCTAGCCAGACCTGAAAGTCAAGTGCCAGCAATAAATAAACTAAGATCAAGTAATTAGTATCTAAATAATCTAATTGTAGACTAAAGAAGATTGAATATAAATCAATTTAAGTCCCCGGCAGCGGCGCCAAAAACTTGTTGCTCCCTAGTATACACGCAAGTGTACGTGGTCGCGCAAGTAATAAATATTCTTTAAGAAACGAGTTATCATTTCCAAGGGACTTATGATCGATGTATATTTAACACTTAATTCTACAAATAAAATTAAAAGTAACATTTTCAAGAGTTGATGATTGATTGTTAACTACTACTAATTATGAACTAAATAACCGTAACTAAAATGGATGACTTTAAGATGATGTTTCAAGAAAGTTAAAAGAAATTACAGGGCTGCAGCATGTATTGAATTTCATGTATCATATTATTGGCTTAGAACTAATTTCAGTTGTCAAGCTACTGGTTTATAAGGTTAATTATATGAGTCGGGCTATACACCTCTCGTCGCCTACCCCAACTAGCTACCTAACTCAATCATTGAGCGGGGAGTCTAACTGGCGAGCATTTATATTTCATCATATTTTGTAACCAAACGAGTTGTTCGTCCGGGCGTCACTCCTGAACACAAATCACCTCGACTTAACAGGTCGATCAAGCTTTCTATGTCCTCTGGTCTATCTAACCTCTCCTCTCCCGATTTTAAGGTTAAACAATAGATTTATCTCTAGATGGCCAGTCGAGAAATACTAAAACAAGAATATAGAAGTAACTTACAATGACAACCAAGAATTAATTCATAAAGCCTTTAATAATCAACAATCCAATCGTAGCTACAACCCCAGAACTAGGGCGTTTAGCCACTCATGCTATTAGAAAACCACAAAATACAATGTTCATGCGATTTCCAGAAAATAGAAGAGTAAGAAGATCAAAACCTATTACAAACGTAGATACTTGCTCTTGTACACAAAATAAAAGTCGAACCCTTACAATAGAACCCAAGGGGTCTATTTATAAGTTTAGGAAAATTGGAGACAAAATCTACTTTAACTAGGATTCCTTTTTAACACAACTTAAGCTTTAAAAATCGGAACTCCCTTAGCGTGTCGCGCCTCTCAGGGCGCCTGAGAAAGGTCCCTGAATGTTGGGCCTTGGCACGTCGCGCCTCTCAGGGCGCCTCAGAAAGGCCCCTGAATGTTGGCCCTTGGCGCGTCGCGCCTCTCAGCGCCCCTGAGAAAGGTCCCTGAATGTTGGCCCTTAGCGCGTCGCGCCTAGTAGTGCGCTTGGCCCTGGGGCCTTCATCCTTAGCCACTTTTCATGCTCTTTTGCATCTCTTTTCTTCAAGTTGACTCCAATTCCCTCGAGAGTTCCTGAAACAACTAATCATGTGTGTAAGTGCGCAATCATCACAAGTTACACTAAAAATTAAGCTAATGACTAGAGATCATTCTTCAAACTAATCAACTCATGGGTAAATATTGACAACTTAGGCATATAAATATGCCTAAGGTCACTCATCAACTCTATCTAGCCTATATTATTCAAGATGGATGTCAGGACAAGACCCACGTTATCTCAAGATAACTAACTAAAAATAAATGTGAAGTCATCTGAAATGTTAGAAGTGTCACCCAAGCTATCTGAAGTGCAAAGTAATCCCAACAAAGCGCCTGATGATCTTGGACACATGTATCTGCATCAAACAAAGATACTTGACGAATGACATCAGTACATTAAATGTACGAGTATGTAATAAAGGTGAATGAATAAATAACTGAACTGATAAGGCTAGAAGAATACTCACCTCAACTCAAATCAATACAAAGTAATAATTAGAGATGAAATATTAAAAGCTTCATAACTATAAGATGCCAACTCAAGGATGTATATATAAAATACAATAAAATACTCTTTACTCTTATTTGGAAGATTCCTTAACCAACAACCATAAGAATGAGCTACGTGATGATACAACATATCACCCATGCTGTCAAAACTGTCTTATACCTTGCCGGGGTATAGAACACCTCAAATAAGTGGATCCACTAAAGCTCTGCTCGAAAGAAATAAAGAGTCGTCTAAAAAGTACAATCCTTTACACATGTTGGGTACGTGGTTTATGGGGAATGTGAGTTGTCTAAACTCATCCCCATATCGGTGTTCAATACTATTCTCAATAAATATATACTCATGCTCAAATTTATAAAACATACTATATCGCAATTTGAGATAATTGCTCAAAATATCCTCTAATATCTGTGAACTCATTAACTCATTTAGAAATAAAAAAAATTCCTTTTTAATGTAAAAAGTGATACATTTGGGAATACTTAGATCTCATATACTCTTACTCAATCACTCTTTAAACTCTACTCAAAACTCATCTTTACTTTCTCAAAAATCAATTTAAGGCAGAAATGTTTGGTTAAAAGGATTCTCAAAGCTCAGTAATACCTCAATAGAAACTCAATAATAGGGTTTATGCTGAAAAATAGACATGAACAATCAACTCAAGAATCTCAATTACAAGATATAGCAAGTCAAAAATCAGGAATAGAATTCAGAACTCAACAACGAAACTCATCTCAAGAATTCTCAAAACTAAGGATGTACCCAATATTATTTTTTACTGATAGAAAGTATACATGGGGCGTGAGGACGAACTTAGTCCATCAATATGATAGTCTTACATATCTGGAGAACAAAACTCTTGACGAAATTGATAAAAACTCAAAGAACGCTCGAAACCCTAGCTTTCTCCTCTTGGATCATTGCTCTATGACTTGGAAGCATTAATGAACTTAAAATGGCTGACTAACATTGTTTAAACTCTTAACTAGGTGTAAAAACTTTGTGGTTAAGACTTAGAAGGAGTGGGAAAAGACTAAACTATCCCTCTTAAAAACTGATGAAAATCGTCTATGAGTCCATCTACAGTTCGTGATTTATTCTACGAACCATAGATCTCATTCGTGGAGTTTATATTGAATTTTATGACTTAAAATTTCATTTTATTGGTCCAATTTACGGTCTGTAGAAATTCCTATAGCCTGTAGAATTGATCTGTAGGAATTGGACCCCGAAATTTGACTTCTTTGAACTTTTTGGCGAGTTGACAGTACAGGCCATCGAAATTTTTATGACCCGTAGAAGCAAGTCATATGAACTGCCTTCGAGAAACTCTGATGTGATAGTCTTCTGTAAAACAGTCATAATTTTTTCTCAGAACTCGAAATGAGGCAAACTTGGTGGCTTTGGAAAGAGGACTCATAGACCTTTAATTTGATAGGTCATGGATCACCTAATTCATTTTTTTGCTGAGAGATATGATCGTTTGAAGTTGACCTAAGTAGAATCTTATGTCAAAACTTAATGAGTAACGAAGCTTTCAACTCAACTTTGTGCGAGGTGGTTCTAGTGACGTTAATTCGTATGAAAATCCATTCCTGTACCTTCAACTCTAAGAACAATTTAAGAATCACCTGGTACAACCTTATATGCAAACGAAGAATAATTCAGGTCTTAACTTAGAGATTTTGGGGGTGTTACAATATCTCTCCCTTGGGATCATTGGTCCTCAAATGATGGCTAAACTGAGCATGGAATGGAAAAGAGTTACTATCATTATCTCTCTTGACTTCTGAACTTGCCTACTAATGTAGGCGGAACTGGTTTATACTAAGAATTTTGAAATTGGACTAGAGCACATAAGTCACGAACAATATGAGTTTGAATATAGTCACACTATATCTAAAGCTATTTGAAATGAAGCAAGGATACTTGGCACGAAGTAAAAATATGACTATTATGCCTTGAGTGATATGATTGGTAGCTTTTAAGCTTAACAACACTTCTGAACTATGATCTCATTTATGATTACTATACTTCATTAACTGCGGCTCATAGCTTCCACTAGAGTATGTAACTACTATTACCAACGTCTAAGTCAAATCGCTTGCTCTTACTGTGTTCAAGCCTAATCTCTAAATCACTAGGTGCTAAACATGAGATGGTTATACTAATCTAAACCATAAGGTTAGGTTCTATACCTCTATAGCGAATCTCATCCCATGAATGTTGTTCCTTATAACTACATTCAACCAACCTAGATCCCAAATCAAGAAACTCCTAATGCATCATGCATTTATCCACATGTTAACAACCCCACATTCAAGCCTAGTACTATAACCACTCCATGGACTCCTAACCAACAATTATTCTTATATATAGGCTGCTAAATATAATACTCACATAAAAAATGGAATATTTGGAACTTCAAAGCAACTCATATAAACACATCACTTGGAATTTAACAACCAAATGGTGCCATTTGCAGTAGGTTAATATTAATAATACTCGTAGCTAGGGGTGTCAATGGTACAGTTCGATCGATTATTTTTTAAAAATTATATCATACCAATTTTTCGGGTATTTTATAATGTATAACCAAAATTAATTTTTAAAACCATTCCAATCATATCGGTTTTTCTTCAATTAAATTTTAGTTTTTTTCATAAATTAAAAAAAACCATCTCAATTGTTCGGGATGGTTATACACTTAAATAAAAGTTGATGAGTTCGAGATTTGGACTCATTTGAGGATTTGTTATATAGATTTAATGTCCTCAAATGTTTAATTTGTGCCATAAACTGATGTTAAAGCTTTGATTTTCAGGTATATGGATTGAGGAGCAAAGCAAGGACACTAACAGGCAAAAAGGAACAAAACAAACCGAAGAATTGAAGAAAGGCAAGCCTGGTGATCGCCAAGAGCACTTGACTAGATTGACCGCCTAAAGTTCCAGCGTGTCAACCTTGAGGGAAGGAACCAAGTTGGCGAATCGCCGAGCAGTTCCGCGAGCAAAGAGAGATCTCCCAAAGTTACAAGACTTGAGGATGATGAGTGCCAAGGCAAAAATGCGATGAAAGAGATCAATGGGTGGCTCGCCGAGTGGTTCGAATTGCCCGTATTGTTTTCGAACTTGCGCCTAATTGGGTATTGGGGTGGGAGTGGGGGAGAAAAATCAAATATATGAAAATGGGTGAAATCGAATAAGCATTAAAATAGGATATAATGGGGGTGGGAGTGGGGGAGAGGATCTTGGTGGAGGTATAGTGGGGTGGATGGAAATTGGGTATGAAAAAATGATGAAAAAAAATAAAGAAGAAGAAGAAGATGGTTGCTTGTGAAGAAGAAGGATGGTTGCCTGTGAATAAGAACAAGAAGAGGCGTTGGGTGGGGGTGGAGGGTGGGGGTAGGGTGATAGTAAAAAGAAGATTTTAATTATTTTTTTCTTTATTTACTGTCAAACGCGCTTTTATTTTTTTTATTTTTTGCCACGTTAGTTTTAGGGGGTAAAAAAATTAAATTTTAAATAGTAAAGGTGTGAAATAGGTCGTCATGATAGTTTAAGCGTGTAGCTGACTTTTCGAGATAAGTTCAAGGGTAAATTTATGCCTTTTCCCTAAAAAGATGTCGTATAAGAAAAATGTTGCGCCAATTATGATAATCATAATACTTATTGTTAGAATAATGTCCACCATGATATATTTTAAATTTTAAATTTATAATATTTATTTCACTAATTATAAGTTTATCTGTAAAAATTTCTTTATGATTTTTTTAAATTTTATTTATTTGAAGAGCTCATATTTATATGGCATAAACATAATTTATTTTGCTATGTCAATTATTTTTAATGATAAATTTAGTTGAGTAATTTTATTGATATAACGACTTAAGTTGAATGATTTTATTAATATATACAAGATAAAATTTAATCATTTTAGTAGATAAATTTTCAAAGTTAAGTGACATTTTGAGATATTCATGTCAATACTAGAGATTTTACTATCATGATAAATCAAAAACAAAAGATGAGCAATCAAGTTCAAAGGAATATTTATTGATAAATAAGTCATGTAAAATCTAAAGAGTTGTGTTTCAAGTTTTATATTTAGAGAAAATGGCCAAAATCCCTTTCAATCTATATTCGGATTTTCGACTACACATTTTAACTTTACGTGAATCCTATCACCCCTCAAAATGTTTAAAATTGAAGTTATTACCTCCCTGAATTCTTAGCTGACAAAGTTACTGTATTTCACTCTCTTTGAGAGAGTGAGCACAAAAAATAAATATTAAAACTTTATTTTTAAAGACCAAATTTTATTGTCTTTCTTCTCCATAGCAACAAAGACCTAATTTCTCCACCATTCACCATCTCTAAGCTGCTATAGTCACCCCATCTTCACCAAATTCACTATTGTTGATTTCACACAAGCTTTAACTCTCATGTTAAAAAAAAATTAAAATCCATCAAATCAATTGAAGATAAAATCATGTGTATTTATATCACCCAAAAAAAGGATTTGGATCAGATTTGAAAAATAAAATAAAATTGGGTTTACATCAAATCCAATTGAACTCCCAAATGAGAATATTTTTTTCTTTTTCTTATTTATAGATCTTTTAATTATCAATCTCAAATTTCAATCAACTACGAGAGGATAGTACTCGTCTCAGTTGACCTCCATTAATGGCATGGCTACTGCCTTCATTCATCCTCCCTCTTTCCTTAGCTCACTTTTCCTAATTTGTTTTTCAGTTCCCCCTCTCTTAGCTGCTCGAATGGCCGGAAAAATGCTACACCATCAGCCACCACTGTTGTCTCCTCCGACGAAACCCAAACCACCAACAAAAACCCTTTCTCCCCTCCCCCTCTCTCCTCTCATCTCTCTCTCGTTTAGAGACAGTCATCATGAAGACCTACCTTTGTTCTCACAATGAGATTGACTACTACAACAACAACAACAACAAAATCTTATGGCTGCACGCTTCGACCAACGAGTTCCAGCGAAGCAAGCAAAACCTCAACAAAGCAGTGATATGCACAGATCGTTTTAGTTTTTTTTTCAAGTTCCCCAACAAGCAAAGCTAGAATATCGCTTGACGAGCTTCGCTATCACTATTCATCTTTGTTCCTCACAATTCGATAGGAATTTGAGGAATTCGGGGAAAAAGTTACTGCAGAGATTTAAAGAAATTGGGAGAGTATAGGAGAAAGTGGAGAGGAATTATAAAAAATTGGAAAATAATAAATTAATCAAATTTTAACGTGTCAAACGCGTGAAGTTCACAGTTCCACATAAATGTGGTTGTGATTTTTTTAAGGGTGTAATTATTTCAAATTTAAACAGTTCAGGTGGGTGATAGGACTCCCACAAAGTAAAGTGTGTAGTTGAAAATTCAGATATAGATTGGAGTGGGGGTGGGTGGGCATTTTCTCTTTATATTTATGAAACCCAATTAGATTTTCCTTACTTCGTTCTCATCTGTGTAAAACTATCTATTTATTTAAACTTGAATAATTTCAAAAATAGCAAAGACTTAAAACATAATAAAGTAAATATAGCTAATGTTTGTGAATTACATAACATAGCTATAGTTTGAGTAGAAATTCAGATCACGATTTTTATATCTCACGTGCCTATTGAATATTTATATAAATATGATTCTCAATACAATTAGTGATATATGCGACAATTTTGAAATGAAATCCCACGAATCGTGCATAATCTCACAAATCAAGAAAAAATCACACAAATCAAGAAAACAAATATCTCATGAATCACTCATTCTTCCAACTTTATAATCCTTGGTGATCACCTTCCTTATCTTCAAATTCTGAACAACACAACAAAGATGTAAGAAAATAACAAGGCAATTTTGTTGCATCAATTGTCCAACTAAAATAAAATTAGCAGTGAGTTTGGGATAAAAAGGACATAAGTGGAGCAATATGATTTTCCAATCTTAGACTTTCTATTGGAGTTGATAAAGAGTGTAAATTATTGATATCTCTTATCATATGGTTAGGAACAACCGAATTTATATGTCAAATTTTTGAATTCTTATTTAAATTCTTATCAGGATATGCAATAGTGAAAACACTTAAAATAGTCACGGGGGAGCAGCTGCAACTGAATCTTGTATTTTCTTTTGAAGTGTTTTTGGATATAATGAAGATAGTGGTGTGATCACTGCTTGACTCACATTAACTTCATGATAAGCTTTGTGCTTGATTTGATGCGTGTTTGGGCATCGATTGTACTCCAAAATTATATGTCCAGACTTCTTACAAAAATTGCATATGTTTGTTTTCTTGCAATGTGATGTACTATGACCATACTCTTTGCACTCAATATTTTGGTCTAAGATTTTTTAAATGAGCTCCGTTTGTAGGATTTATGGATACCTTTTAACGTATACATAGCCGCATCAATTGTATAGGACAAATCCACGAATACCAGAGTACTGATGTGCGTCTCCTTACGAATGAGTTCTCCAAAAATAACATCGATATTTGGAAGAGTTTCTCTATTAAAAATACTAGCTCTAATAGGCTCAAAGTTAGGTCTCAATTTCATGAGAAATTGGACAACCCGAGTCTTCTTCCTCTCCAACATAACTTCTTTAAAATCTTTGAAAGAAAGGTCTCCTCCAAAACTTTGGTCTTGTTCTGACAAGATTGCCATAAGTCCCAAATAACAAATCAGAATGTCTTTATCTCCCTACTTGTATTCCGAAAGAGTATGCTCTAATTCAAAACACAAGCATAATTACATTGAGAATACATTTTTTTTGGATACTTCTACATCTCTGCTTTCAAATTGAACAGACAAAGACTGAGTGCAACATTTACATGTACATAATTGAGAATCCACGGAAATGATACGAGCATCATTAGCGTGTCAATTTTTTTTTTCTTGTCTTCATTTGGCACAGTTGTTGATCCATTCAAGATTCCAAACAAGTTTTTTTCTTGAACAAAGATTCAAAAATGAAATTCTATTCGGATAATATTTCCATCAAAATTGATAGAAAAAAAGTTTTGAGAATATGGCTCCATTAGAATGATTCGATGATAGAAATCAAATATTTATGTGCTTTACAATTGATAAATTATACACTATTTATATATAAAGATCCATAAATACAATCATGATTCTAGCACAATATTAGATCATATCTTGCACGATATCAATGGTGTGATCTGCATAGTTAAAGTAGAATATTGTCCTCGATCTTTAAGAATCATATAAAAAAAATTGAATCATATTTGATATGGTCAACAAAAATTATCTATGTATTTACACATTATAACATAAGAAAAAGTTGTGATGGTTAAATGGTGGTGGGAGCTGATCGAAACAAAGAAAAAGAAGAAGAAAAAAAATTTCCCCTAAATAATGCCCTATAACGCTCCTCTCTTGTGTGTATTACACACATTTTATCATGTTAGTAAAAAATATTTAATAGATACAAATTTTTATAATATCGGTATTTAATTAATACAAAATTGAGAGGAAGTGTTTAAGTGAATTATGCAAACAATTTTAAAAGGCCGTCGATAACTAAAGCCAATTATTTTTATTAATCTATTATAACGTTTTTCAATCTTAAGTTCAAATATGTTTCCTTTTACCTTCCTTAGCTTTATTTTGGATCAATACAAACTTAAAGGTCATAACTAAGTTCATTTGAAGGAGAAACCTTGACATTATATTAATTATTGAAGAGTATAAATATGTACTCTATGAAAAGTGTCCTTTAAAGCCAAAAGAGACCTCTAGTAATGATAATAAGCCATTTAATAAACAAATGATAGAAATTAAAGTTCATGAGACTTCACAGTGCTACATTATGACTTTAATGTCAAATATGTTGCAACATCAACATCACGATATGAATTCTGATTTTGAAATTCTAAAGAGTCTTCAACAAATATTTGCGGATCAAAATCGGTCAACTAAATAAACTTTCGTAAGATTATTTTGAATACATTTCAAAAAAAAAAATCAATTAAGAAAAAAGTATAATATTTTTTTTAAAAAAAGTATAGTATTATACGTATACTATGTTTTATTTATATTTTGCTTTTTTTAATATAATATTATATTATATTATTATTATTATTTTTCATTTTGAAAGATGACATTGCTGACAAAAAATTCTACACACGCCACTTACTTAAATGAGAATTATTGTTGGGATCAATGTATTGAGGAGAGGATGATGGCAAAAGAAGTTGGCCAGCCACAGGAGATGGCTGATCAGTGTCCATTAGATTAGGGTTTGAAATTGAAGAAATCATTTTCTTCATGTTGGTTTTGGAATTTTTATGAAACAAAAAGAAAAGCAAAGAAGGAAAATAACCAAAACCCAAAAAGAAAATCTTATATTTCTTTCATGCAAATACCAAAACAAAACAGAAATTTTGAACAAATCTAACTTTCCTAACTTATAAATTCTATGGGCAAAGAGAAAAAGAAAAGAAATATTTCTACGGACTCAGCAGAGGCGGAACTAGTATTATGAGTTTGGGGCTTCTAAATTCTCTTCCCCTTCCTTACCATTGAGCTGCCAATCAATTTTGTTAGGGGTTCACAAATTATTACTTAAGTTCGTTCACACCCATGAACATCCACCTAGCTCCGCCCTAACACAGAGTATCACTTTCATCTTTCCATGTTTATTTAAAAAGTTAAAGTTAAATAATGAAGAACAGGATTGAATTTGGTTCACCTAATTAACATTACTTAATTCATGTCAAAATTAGTAGGTACAATGGATGTTTGGGACCTACTCTTTTGATTATTATTTTTTATTTGACAATCGATATTTACGTTCAAATTCGATTATTTCAAATTTGCATCGCATAGGGTCTACTTTAAAAAAATACTTCCTATCTAAGATTTTTTCTGAAAACATCTGATTAAGAAAGAAGTTTCTCATTAACAGTGGCGGCTCAAGCAAATTAGTGGCCTAAAGTTAAATATAAATAGGAGGCCCAGCTTTTATTTTTGAAATCCAAAGCCAAATATATATATATACAAAAATATTTTTTAATCTTGTGATCTTAAACATATCATGTGGAAGTTAAATTTAAAAATTGATAAAAAAGAAAGAAATATTCTTTAATATTTCGAAATGAACTAAAAGAATGACAAAACATAATTTATTTTTTGTTTAAAAAATATTTATAATAATTATATTATTATTATTAAAAATGAGGCCCCTCAAATTTGGAAGCCTAAGATAATTGCCTATTTTTAAAGGCATTAAGCCGCCCCGCCCCTGCTCATTAACTGTACTACATCTTTTGACGGTGAAACCTATTCCTTTTATCTTACGAAACATGTGAAGGTCACAAGTAATTATTTGGACAAATCACTTCCAACAAACAACATTACTGCACAGCATGGTGTCACAACTGTAAAACCAAATATTATATTACCATAGAAACAATATTTTAAAATTATTTTAGATATGCATAAATTTGCTCAACTTGTGGAACCCAAAGCCCAATGGTATTTTTGTCTCTTTGGAAAAGCTGAATATTCTCTAGTCTACATTTGCTGATGACTAGTTTACAAACCCCTCAATTTTATTATTAATTAATTAATTAAAATCAATTTTTTGCTTTTATCAAAGGCAATTTGGAATTTCTATCCCACACCCCAAGACTATTCTTTCACTTTATGTCATTTGTAATGACCACAGGGTATTTTTCTTGGCTTTGGAGAATGAGATGGTAGGAATATCTTTTTGAAAATTTATGTATTTGTCATTTCAACCCCTTGACCTTTTGTTAATTAAGTATTAGTCCTTTTCAACAACTAATTACCTTCCAAGGTAACTAAGTTTCAAAAGTCAATTCATCTCATTAATCCATGTTTAGATCTAATTGTAGTAAATTTTAGACTTTGTAAACTCCTTTCAAACAAATAAAACAAAATTGGTGTTATAATTTGCCTTGTTTTTTTTTTAAAAATAAATAAATTATATTACATTTTTAATGTCATAAGTAGGGTAGAATTAAAGAGAGGCAAGAGGTTTAATTAAATTTCCTTAGTTGGAAAATCACAGTGTAAATAGTGAGAAAACAATTTTCTTTTGTTATGAATGAACTACCGTATCTAATTGATGTAATAAACCATATATAAGTTATTTAATTTTATAAGTTTATCCGTAAAATTATCTAATTATTGTCAATTACAATTTTTATAAAATAAAATATTGTCAAGATTGTCATGCCCCAAAATGGAGTAGGATGTTTTTGAGAGATGAGTTATATAACATATAACTAGTTTTATTTGAAAATATTTTGTTCTCCAAAACTTTACAAAAATTAGTCGTACAACAAAAATAATTTTTTGCGATCATAAATATACCCAATAATAAAAGATTAAATTTTTTGTCAATATTAATTAATTATAATTGGATCCAATATTATTATATGCTTTAGAAATATTTATAAAAAATGATAAAGGATTTTTAGTGGCAATTAAATTATGATATTTTTGGTGTAATGATTAGCGAGGGCAACTACTACTCTCAACCTCTCATGCTGAATATGATCACATTAATAGTTGGATCTAAAATGAACATAGCCAATCCATACAAGCAACTGTACATACAAGTAATAAAATCAAAGTCATATAATTTAATTACTTTTTCTGGGATTTGAGCTAACTAATATAGGTTGTACATCTTCTTACTTTTTTTGAATTTCATGTTTGGGTGTATATCTAACAATTTGAAAACATGATAAAGGTTGTGTTAGGTAGGGAGGAAAACATTTTCCTTTTTATAATTTTTCATGTTTGATTGATCGAAATATTTTGAAAAATATTTTTAGTAAGAAAATTAGCTCCTTAAAATAAAGAAAATGATTTTCCTAATACAAATAAGAAAAAAAAGTTTCACAAATATCTCATTATCTCTTTCCCAACTCAACATTCCAACACTCATCCCTTGACAATTCCACCCCCGTCGATCCACACATCCCACCCTTAATCCGCTTAAAATACTTTGCTATCTTATTCTTTATTGTTTTTTTTACTTACCTACGAAATACTAAAAAATTATTTAGAAAATTATTTATTTTTCATAATACCAACCACACAAATGAAAAAAAAAAGAAAAGTAAAGGGTGATGGAGAGGTGTATGAATATGCATCCATGTATGAATTAAACCCATTCGTATCAATTTAGGGATTTTGTTTGGAGAATATTTGACATGTAAACTTTACATCAAATAAAAATGCAAAGCCCATCAAATACAGTAGAAAATGGGGTCCATTTCTGGTACCAGCCCAAGTTAATGTAATCAACACCTAACCAAAATGATAGAAGAAAAAGTTGATTGATTTCTAAAAAGAAATATTTTCTTTTTCTTCTTCAACATGTCATGCATTGATTAGAGTTATCCCATATTCACATTATGTTATGATTAAGCAAACCAGCCTTACATTGATGTGATTCTACCTTTTTAAAACATTCTTATCCTCAAAGAAGAGGCAATAAAGATACTTTTTCACTTTTTAAAACATGTTTCCCTAATAAATAAAATGTCAAATTCACCGGTGGTCCCTTAAAGTTGATATTAAATTTTACTTAGACACCTCCCAGAGATGGTCATTTTAGACACATCATATAGGATCGCGTTGTGTCATTTCGACACTTTTTGCTGACATGTTAAAGTGAGTGTGATACACTCAACAATAGAGCGTGCAAAACTGTCACGTCCCAAGCCTAGGGCCTAGACGTGACCGGCGAATGGGGAACCCGAAGGAACCCCAAACAAGCCTCATAGCGTATCATTACACATCCTTGGTCGCGGAAGCAATTAAATGACCATGAGCAATAAGCATAATCAAGGGGGGAAATCGGGACTAAGGGAG
>JAJONZ010028134.1:0-14701 GCA_029582445.1 Solanum paucissectum | reverse complement strand
TCCCTTGGTGCGACCTTGGATGGATTTTATGATAGTCTTAAGAAGATCCATTGTGTTGTACTCTTGAGAAACACATATCCAAGCGCGTGTAGAGAAGCTAGAGGCTATATTAGGATTTTTGTAGAGGTTTCTTGCAAGAGTGGTCTTGCCTAATCCGCCCATGCCATAAATGGAGAGGACGCTTCTACGAGGCTCTGCTTTGAGAAGTTGAGCTAGCAATGTTTGTACAACATCCTGAAGTCCAACAAAAATGTTATCCTGGTCATCCACATATGAGGTAGTTCTCCTCAATGTTCTAACCTGATTACTTGGCCCTTCTCCTGCATTAGTACTATTGATATTTGTAATACCATAAGTATCTCGTTTGCGAGAGATATCTATGATTCGCTGCTTGAGTGATTGAATCTCCTCTGCGACATTGTAGAATTTCTTCTCCTTCCTATATATGCAAGCGCAAGCCTTGAGACGACTAGCACCTTTATCAGCCTCAAAGGTGTAAGTCTCGAGTATAGCAACAGCATCATTAGCAATAGTGTTGATTTCAAACACCCATTGTTGAACTCTATGATCTATACATTGTTTTAGTTCTGCATCTTTGAGGAAAGACTGTATGAAGAGTAGCTCATTTCTCAGCCACTCAAGTTCCTTTCTCAGATTTGTTCTTAGGGAAACTTGTTGTATTAGGAAATCACCCAATTTTTGAACTGCAAATGACAGAAAGGCATCAGCCATCTTCAGGAATACTACTTCTGATTGAAATACAAGTTGGAAAATGGGAGATAGAGATCAAAAGCAATAAGAGGGGACTGTCTATTGGAATACAAGTTGGAAAATGGGAGATAGACATAAAAGTAAGAACAAATAATGTGTTCAATTAAGGGTCCACTTATCACTTAGTGATTAAAGTTTAGAAAAAAACGAAACATGACCATGTGGTTTCTGATAAAAGGACAAAGATGTATTAAACAAAAGGTAATTTTTTTTAAATAAAGCATCTTCAACAACCATTATACAACTTGGGGAAAAACACAATAGAGAAAAGTCTAAAAAAAATTAAAGCAACTTCAACAACCATTGCACAACTTGTGGAATATATGTATTGAGATTAAAAAAATTGAAGCATCTTCAACAATCATTACACAACTTGTGGAAAAAAAATATTTGTTTTTATTTGTTCATAATAATAATTTTATTTTTTTCTTTTTGCTTGTTACAATGAAATAATTTAGGATTCTCGCTATCTAATGCGGTGATTAAATATGATGATTCATGATTGTTGTGGTAATGGTTGTTAGTGGTATTAAATATCTAGTAATTCTGTTTTATCCCGCAACCTACTTTTCGTGTAGTTCCTCTTTCAAATTACTGATGTGTGACACTATGTAAATAACGGGAAACAATACAATCTAGTTATATCTAATATAGTTAAACAAAGAGAACTGGAAAATATGAGTAATTTAGAACACAGTAACTGAAAAAGGCTAAAATTCCCTAGTGCTTGATTACAAGAGATGAATGAATACAAGAAGGAATTTCAACAGGTTCCTGTTTTCCACTATAATGGCATGTGTTCTCTCCCTCTTGTTTTTATTTGTTCTCCTTCATATGGAATTCTTTTTCCTTTTTGTCTAATCCGTTTTCAATCCGCTCATATTCAATTCAACCTGCCCATTTTAAGTCGTCGTACAAGACCTTGTACACTAGAAATGTTCACAAGAAAATTGACTCAGCTGCCTCTTTTAGTTGGATACTTATGAAAGTTGCATTGTCTCCTCTGATGGATATTTTTCCCTTGCTTCTTGACCTTCAAGCTTCGATGAGTTAGCGATGGCCTCTGATATAGCCTTTGGTAGCCAAAATCCAGGTCTTTCGATAGAGGCTGCACGATCAAGTACCAATGGTTCACGCAATGTGATTTGAATGCCATCATATGTCCACAAGGCTAAATCTGCTTCGCCTTTCAAACCTAGGGAGAACCATCCTAAGCCAGCAACCGCAACATCCATGCTCTTGACATCCCAGCTCGTTCCACGTGCTTTTACTTCCCTCTTTTGCCATTGTCCCAACTCAGAAACTCGCTCCATGGAAATGGGAGGCTGAAGATCAACAAATAAAAACAAAACAATTAGCATAGTTCTGTGCTCTTTCCAATTGTTTTCCTTTACACTTGAGTAAATTGAAACCATCTTAGAGGCATCGATGGTATGCAAATATTATATAGCGTCTAAAAATTTGAATGGTGAAAGGTAGGAGCAGAAGATGATGAAAAGGAGCACCAGAGAATATTGAACAAACACAACCCGTTAGATATGCTCAACAATGCAAGTTGTTAAGCTTCCTGGAGCAAATTTCCCTTTGGATATTAACTTGGAAAACATACTGTTTCAATATTCAATTTAGCAAAATTGTGCATTTCTTCCGAGTACTGTATAGTCCGTTATGTTGCAGTATTTCATCCTTTCCCACCGTTTTCTTGATGTGGCTTTAGAAAGTAATGTAGTGCCCACTTGGACAGAAGAGATCACGCATATGAATAGACAGGTTACGAAAGCTCGATGGGGAACTCCCAATGAAGGAGAAAATGGTTAGTATAGTCCCAGCTCTAATAAGTGTTATCAAAAGCGAAAAGTACAAAAAAGCTCTAACACGTAATAGAAAAAGGCGCAGATGATGACACTGACGCGCACATTAAGTGAGGTGAAGCGCTCAACATGTTTTGAGCTTGCTTCAGGGCTTAAGCGCACCTTTGACAACTCTGGCCCACAGATTAAGTGATTCACCTGGTTGCTCAACATGTTTTGAGCCTTGCTTCAGGCTTAAGCGCGCCTTTGACAACTCTGGCCCACAGATTAAGTGATTCACCTGGTTGCTCAACATGTATTGAGCCTTGCTTCAGGGCTTAAGCGCGCCTTTGACAACTCTGGCCCACAGATTAAGTGATTCACCTGGTTTTACCTCTTTGGTCAACCAGGGGGCATCAGAACCTATAACTCAACCATAACTGAAGAACTACTGTCCCCTATGTAAACTTTTGACTGAGACTTATTTCTAACATCCCCTCAAGGGAATGATGCATTAAGCCTCATATGGCAAAGGTTTTTTTTTTTTTTTGCCTCTATAGATGCCCATTAAAAAAATGGTTGTAAATAGATAGATCATAGAAGCAAGCTTGGTGAGAGCTGATTATTAGCTGCAAAGAAATGGATGAATTTATATAGAAGATGTCCATTAACAACATCTTAGGAAAATAGCCTTTCTTTGGTTCTTGGTCTATCAAGAGTAAAGGATTTGTTTACACATACGGCACTATGACATCTGCTATCAGGCTAACTTGTGTCTTGCAACATGTTCTTAGTTGTTAACTTGTTTTTGCAACTATGACTTCTCCTTAGCAAAGAATACTATCTCACCTTTCATTGTACTTCTCTCAAATCTATATATTGATCTTCAACAAAAAACATACTGATGTAGTTCGAGTGGAATTGGCTATAAAGTAGGAAATATTATTGAATCAGAAATACTGCAAGAAAAGGAATATTACCTGCAATCTCACTCCAGCATGGTTGTTCTTGAGCTCATCGGCATTTTCTGTCTTCCCTAGATGAAGAGACACACTAGGCGATGCCCAGACAGTGACGTAGATTGTTTCAACTGAGGCTTGAACTAGATCCAGTCTAACTAAACCCCCTATATGTACAGTCTGCCCATGCTGCAAGAATATCGGGAAAAATACATTTAGAGTTGAAAGTCTTTTTAATCTCAGGCAAAAAGTTTGTTGCAGTCATATACATCTTTAACTGCAATATAAAACTAAAAAAACAGCTAAAGATGAGGGACAAATAAAAGGAGCCATCTGAATCCCAAACAATTTGATTAGGGGTCAAAGATTTAAGGTCATTTCGTCAAATTCTCTTCATTTCGAAGTCCACAGCCCTCGCAGTGGCTTCATCAATAATACCTACCAAATAGAATGCCTGAACCTATTTCTAGAGCAAAGAATCTATAGAACTTCATGTAGAAAGACTAAATATGTACAACTATTTCCAAAATTGGTGTATCGGGAAAGAAAGAAAAAGGTCGAGTTTCAAGTTAGAGACACCTACTCTCACAGGATTCTTCAAAGTAAAGTGAAGTAAGCCTTCAATTAAGAGGAAACTACAAACTACTCCTCATCTCCGGGTTATACTGGTGGTGGAACCAGATTCCTAAGTTTCACCCATTTATTTCAAGACTCAAGAGGCAGTAAGCTTGGAATTAAGAAACAGAGAATATATTAACCTTGTTGGCAAGTATCAAGCACAACAATGCTATTGGTAAAGGGCAGCCCAGTGCACTAAGCTCCCACTATACACGGGGTTTGGGGAAGGGACGGACCACAAGGACCTATTGTTTACAGCCTTACCCTGCATTTTTGGCAAGTATCAAGCACAGCAATGCTATAGGTAAAGGGCAGCTCAGTGCACTAAGCTCCCACTATACACGGGGTTCAGAGAAGGGAAGGACCACAAGGACCTATTGTTTGCATCCTTACCCTGCATTTTTGCAAGAGGTTGTTTCCACATCTCGAACCCGTGACCTCCTAGTCACGTGTCAGAAACTTTACCAGTTATGTCAAAGCTCCCCTTCTATTGGTGACGAAATACTGAACTGAACTTTTTACACTGGACTCTTTACTCTAGATATAAAAAATCTTGGTAGACAAGAAATTCAGAAGAGGAGGAAAAGATGTTCTCCAGTGGAAAAGGAAAAACATATATATCAATCCTTTGCAGGCCAAAGAATGGAATTTCCAAAAGGCTTTCCTTTCTTTGACAGACCAGTTAAAATCTTTGAATATAACAATTACATAAACTGTGTGAGAACATGCATTATTCACCAATCACAACGCACAAGCAAGTCCAGAAAACATATGAATAGTAAATTTTATTTGCTGAACTTTTATATCACAATGTGCAGTAGTGCTGATAAATGTTAGTCAACTAGTAAATTTGGATATATATGCACCAGCGCTAAGTTTCCCATTTCTTAGATTGCAATTTCAAATCAAAGAAGGGTTCTCAAGGGATTAACTGCAATACACTTGTACAGATATTTAAATGTATTTATAAAGTTCAAATTATTAATTTATGGTCACTAATAGTAAAGTTCAAATAAGTAGCTTATCAAAAAATAGATCATATTATGGGCTGTAAAACAAACGATAAAGTAAATAAGAGAGACTAGCTTGCCTTAATCCTATAAGTTCGAGGTTGTAGCTCCTTTCGTATCTCAACCATTTTCTGCTCCTCCCTATTTAATCGCATGGACATAAGATATGGATGTAGGAGGCCCGGCGTGTCATACATCTTTGCCTTGGCTGACAAAATTCCTCCAATTCTCAGGATTCCCAGAGTAGTTCCAGGTACAGGAGCTTCTGTAAGCTTTGTAGCTTTTACTCCTCCTTTCTTAGCAAATGCATTTATTAATGTCGACTTCCCTGCATTTTGCGCCCCAATAACCCACACATTTCCTCGAGGACCAGCCAATTCTTTAATAAATGCCAGCAAATTTCTAATACCTAAATCTTTACGGGAACTTACCATGTAAACTCCACTCAGTTTAGGTGCTCCATTAGCTTTAGCACGGTGTCGAACCCATTTGTCCAAACGTGCAGGAGAAATTTGAGAAGGAAGAAGGTCAACCTTGGTAGCCACAAGAACAAGTTTTGGCAACTTCTTACTTTGTTTCAAGCCATCCTTGCTTTGTTCTAGTGCCTTAAACAAAGATTTAGCAGCTCGCTTCGGAAAGGAACCATCAAAATCAACACAATCAACCACCATAACCACAACCGTCGCATCAGCTTTCCCAGTAGGTCTCATCAACCTACTCGTAATTAACTGGTCAAAATCAAAATCGGGTATCAAGTTTTCGGCCAGCTCATTCTTCACTTGTCCATAGTTCCTCAACGAATGACATCTAGCACAAACTGTGACCTCCTCTTTCTCTCCCTTAGCTGCTTCCCTCACCATCCTTTTCCTCTCCGATTTCGACACCCTTTTCTTCTTTCCTTTCTCAAGAACCTCCTCTGTAATGTTACCATAACCTAAACCCGCTGGCAAAAATCCATCTAACTCTTTCAAACCATCCTCATCTTCCTCCAACCCCGATTCCCATTCCTCGGAATCCCAATCATCAAATCCATCCTCACTCCCTGACCCCACTTCTTCACTTCCACTTTCTTCCAACTCCCCCTCAATAAAATCCCCAAATTCCTCCTCTTCTTCATTATCCCCACCTTCACTAACAACAACATCCTCATCATCCCCAAAATCCTCTAAACTTTCTTCCACCTTTTTTTTCTTGTAATAACCAGGATAATTTGGGTCTTCATCCTGCATAAAGATTCCACAACCAGGACATATACACCCATAATTCTCATCATTATCCCTCCCTTCACTCAATAAGAGCTTAAAGTTACTATCTTTTCTTGAAATACTACTACTACTACTATCACTTCTCCTTTTTGTTCTTGATTGAGTACCCTTTATTACAGATAAAACCAAGAAAGGAACTTTTTGCTGACATATTTTCTTGTGGGGTTTTTGAGTAAAACCTGTTTAATCAATTCAATAGAGAAAAAATGTTCATTATGTTTGTTACCCTTGTTACTTCATTCAATCTTGATTATAACAACAACAACAAAACAAACAAACAAAAAATTGAAAGGGGAGCTGAAATACCTGTAAATTGGAGATGGGGTACCAAGAAATTCCTTGTTTCAAAGATGGAATTCAAAGATAAATGAGAAGAGGCAGCTGCTGCTGCTGTTGAAGTTGAAAGCAGTAGAGCCATGGCTGAAAAAATGCCTTAGCTGTTTTATGGTATCAAAGTAAGCAAATTAATGTACAAGTATTTTAGCAGGTAGTACAACCTTTTAATGCTGTGGATTTTTTGGGCTCAACATTATGGATTCAAACCCAATACTACTTAGTAACATATTTAAAGTATAGCCAAAATTTAGAACCATTGGAAAACTACAATTCGGTTGTTTCGAGGATAGTTGTTTAGTAAATGGTCTTTTTTTTTTTTTGGTAATTTATGGACCTTTTAAACAGTAGTTGGTTTGAAGGTCTTTTTTGAGAAATTTGAAAATATTATTGGACCATTGAAAGTTGTATGAGAAAATATTGGACCATAGCTTAAAATATAGGACCCGTTTGGTCCCAAGAATACTTGGAGAAATTTTTTGAAAGTGGTGTTTGGTCCTATAGCATGGCCAAGTATCCCAAGTTTTCAAAAACTAGAAAAAAACTAGTATTGGGCCAAGTTATAATATTTGGAAATTTTAAAAAATTCAAAAATTACCCCAAACTTTTATATTTTATAAAAAATACTCATTATTTATTAAGTCCAACTATTATTTGTTACTACCTCCTCCGAAAAAGTTTGAGTTCTAATTTGAGTGTAAAATTAAAAAAAAAGAACAATTTATTTTAATGGGTTATAATTATAACTGAATCAGACAAGTTTGAATATGTGAATGTATTACTTTTGCATATATTGTTATTTTGTTGTTGTTGATTGTTATCAATCATGTCATACGGTTATTTTTTAACTGAACATATTCACTATAAATAGATAATACAAATTTGTGGATATATTTAATAGTTTTAGAACTTATAGGTATAAATCATATTTTTTTAAATAGTCAAATATTGTTGAAAAAACTTGGGGTCAAACACATGGTGTAATTTCACAAAAACTTGACCCAAATATTATTTGCCAAGAATATTTGGGAACTTGGGCCTAACGCTAGCATAGTAAAAATTATTGCAAATGCTAAATGATGTATATATTTTGGCCGTTAGATTGAGCAATATAAAAGCAAATACTAGACCATAGTCTAACTTTATCCGGTAAGCAATTCCAATTTTGGTCTTAAACATGTCTCTAATTAGGATGTGTTCAACAAGTGTTCAACCCAAAAACGAGCTTCGTAAAATTGAGTTTGAGTGTGTGATGAGTAGATTGGATTCAATGATTGTTTATAATCAAAATCTCACAACATGTGAAAATGCTCGATTTACTAAATATTTATTAATTGCTTTTAAATGAAGAGAAAATGCTTAAATATGTCATCGAACTTTTAGAAGATATTCGTTTAAAGTTTGCCCCATCTATGTCATTATTTGTTAATTAAAATGACATAGATGAGTTAGACTTTAAACAAATGACATAAATGAGTCTTTTCTCGAATAGCTTTTTCCCTTAAATGAGTACTGAAACTTGAGTTTCTTCTATAATTTGTTATAAATTGTTGTTGATAGAAAAGAAATTGTAATTGATTTATTATTTATTTATTTATTTATTACTATAAGAGATAAAATTTTCTGCCTAATATGGATGATTTGATGTGACAATTTTTTTGTATTACTAATTCATGTTCATATTATTGATCACAATTGATTGTTGGCGGTATGAATTTTATTACGTAAAAGGGTTAAAAATATCCCTAATATATTTAAAATGATTCAAATCTTTCCTTCTTCTACCTATTGAACCGCAATTGCTCATTAACGTTGACTTTGGTTAGGAACATGTTATCCCAGAAGTATATGGGATAACTTATCTCATCACTATGGTATTAATGGTGGAATAAGTTATCTCAAACATGACAACCAAACAAGACACCAAATTTTTATCCTAGAACTATTTTTTTAATCTCAGGACTATTTATTCTTATCCCTCACACCAAACGACCTCTTAGGGGTAAAATGACTCTATTTTTTCATTTAATGATACGCTTCTTACTTACTTTCTTGTAGAGGCGGCGTATCTATGGGTTACCGAGTTCATGTGAATCCATGCTCCCCTTCTGAGATCATATATAGTAGTGTTATATTTTTAAAACAATATTGAAAAATAGATGTGTGAACCCACACTCGGAGTATCACATAATGCGATAATGACTGGGTGTACTGCTCTATGTGAGGTTAGAAATTTGAATTTTATATTTATCTTGTTTTATTTTTCTTTCTAAAATTTGATAACAATTCTCTAAGTGGTATGGTAGCACTTTTGATATTTTAAAAAATTCAATATATTTATATATATTAAAATGTTAACGATTTTCAGAAGTAAGAATCTAAATGTCGAATCGATCAAATTTATATCGTAGATCAACCTTTTTTTAATAGTGCACCATCATCTCAAAATCCTGGATACGTCTTTGATTTCTTGCTTACAAGAAACACATGTATTTACGACTCAAATAAACCATCTACTATTATAAGTGGTGATGGACGACTTTTAGTGAGTTATTTCTCAACTACTTCATTGTGCAAGTTGTAAATGTTTTTTTTTTGGCCTGATCTTAAGCACACTTCCAAAAAATTTATCGTTTAACTTTCTACCACTCTTTAAATAAACTAAATTAATCTTCATTGATATATCTTAATATTAATTAAATAAGTTAGTGATTCCCTTTTAACAATTCCTCCTATTATCTTAATTTGATCATGAAACATATTATAATGTTCCAAACACTTCATTAATATATATTTTTGTTTGTTTCACCATATTCATAAGAGTGTGACCTTATGAATATGATGTGGACTCATATTTATTTTGAAAATAAATAAATTATCATTTATTTTATTTTGAGAATTTTAATGATAATTAATTTGACAAAGTCACAAAGTTGGACTCATGTACAAAGTTGCAAACACGAACTATATGGCTGTCAAAGCTGTCAGCTTTAAGGTTAAGCATTACTTGTAATTTCAGAAAACGACTATATATATGTTTTCATTTTCTTCTCACATTAATAGAAATTAAATTTTAAAGTTATTAGTTTTGAATAAATTATTTATACATATTACGTAAATTTATAAACATGAATATATAATTTGAGCTAAATTTATTGAATTCTGCCGAATTCGTAAGTCAAATTATAGTTTCACTGATATTTACATTGTTTTAAGAGGGTCTTTGGTGTTTGAACATAAAATTTGTAAAATTCAGAAGACAAAAAGTATTTGAAAATGAAGTATAGAATTTGAGTCAAATTTACTGAATTCTACCAAATCGTATTCGCCAATATCTTTAAATGAGGGTTTTGACCTAAAAATTATGAAATTCGAAGAAAAAAATTGTAATTGAGTCAAAAGTTGAAAATGAAGTATAGAATTTGAGCCAAATTTACTGAATTTTGCCGAATCGTATTCGCCAATATCTATACGTCATTATTTAGATGAACGTTTTGACATAAAAATTGTGAAATTTGAAGAAAAAAACATAGTATTTGAATAAAAATTGAAAATTATGTCTGGAAATTGAAGCTATTTTCTAAATTTTATGAGTGATTTGGAGTAAAAATTACAAAATAGCCTTTTAGAGTTTTTCAAATTCCAAAATATTGTAATAGTTTTATGTCAAAATAATTTTCCGAAATAATTATTTTTAGAAAAAAAAACATTCATGACCAAATGGACACCAAATCTTAAGAAATTTAGTATATCTTCCAAGTTAACGTCAACACTAAATCCATAAGTGGAAGATTCAATTAAGGCATGCGTTTCACGTCAATATGACTATATTTTGCTGCAACCACGTTCGATATATATATAAGTACGTATTAATTTACTTTTCTTCGTCGTTAATCAGAAGTTTCGAATTTGAATTTTTAAAAATAAAAAAGATTTCGTTGTAAGCATTACCCCAAAAATAAGCTTTGCAATAAATTCAACTTTAATCAGATTTCAATACGAGCGTAGAACATAAAGAAAATATGAAGTAATGTTCTTTTATGAAATTTTTTTGGAAGTTTCCAACTACGTACTTCATTGAGTATAATTTGTTTTCGCCAATATTACAGTGAATAGCTAGCAAATTAAACTATAACGTTTGGAAATAACTTAGAAAAATAAGTGGATATAAAGAGTGTGTTTGATATGAAGAAAAAAAATTCTAGAAAAGTAAGTTGATTTCTTATTTATTTTTTGTAATTGAGGTGTGTTGAAAAGGGTGGGGTTGTGGGGAGCAGATGATCAATGTGAAATGTCACTTGTGAGACTTGTTATCTTGTTTAAACTATATTTTTAAGAAACTTTTTTTCCTAAAAAAAGTGTTGTATGTAATTTTTATAAATAAGATTAAAAAAACCAAAGATAAAGGGTGTATCTATGGATTGAAGGTAAAATGTTTTTTGTAATTTTTTTTTAAAGAAAAAAATATTTTTCAAGAAAACCAATAAACCAGAAAATATTTTTCTAAAAATGTTTATATATAGCAAGGCATTCAAAGAAAACAATATCTGGTAAACTAAAGTAACATCATAAAGATCAACTAATAATATGAAGCAAAATACAGTATAAAATAGAGTGGAAAACATGCACCTTCTTTGTTTTCTATTTATTTATTTTTAAATACTATATAGTTAGTGTTTTAGCCAAATTTTGACTTTTAGATTCATCTTTACCTAATCATTGATTGAATGTAGTACACAAATATGGAATTGATGGATTTTTAAGTTTTGATTTGGACCCATAAGTGGAACAAAACAAAATGTGTATATATAATTAACAGAAAATTAAGTGATTCAACATAAGAATATTAACTTGTAGGCCCTCAAGTTTTTTTTTTTCATTAATTTCTTTATTTTATGTTATTTAATTTTTGTTTTGTCTTGGAATTTTCTTCCTAATTGTTAAAACTATAAGTAAGTGAAATTGTCAAACAACTTGCACTTAATTAGCCATGATGTAGGAAGAATTTGCATATGTTGGATTTTTTTTTTTTTTTTTGGTTTCTCATCCGGTGTTCGGTATCCACATTGGAGCCCGACTAAATTTGAATTCGCGCCGGGTCGTCCCACATTAAGAGGTTAAGTGTTTCCTAACAAAGGCGACTCCGTACCAAGGGTGTTGGATCTTACTCCTATAGTTAACGTGAGATTTTGGGTGCTTGATTAGGTTTGGATTTTTGACTAAAAGTGTTTTTTGTAAATATCAAGGACCATTTGCATGGAGATCTTTCGCCTCAAAGTATTTGTCGTAATTTCTAAAAGTAAAAGTCTTAAATGATTTGTATATATTTTAAAAGTTTAAGACAACTTTTTTCTGTATATATTATCGCCTCAATAATTGTTCTTAAAGATTACAAACACTTCAATTATGGAGAGATACCACATAAATAAAATATATACTCAGAGTGTGCTCAATATGAAGAAAAATAAAATGAGTTTTTTACTTGTTTTTTTAATACTCGGTGCGTTATCAAGCAAATAATATTAAAAATATTATATATAATCTAGACAAATACAATGAGAGATGGGAGGTGAGGGTGAAAGTGTCATGTGGTGAGTATAGGGCATTACGGGGGTGGAGGTAAAGATGAGATGTATTTGAGGGTATGGATAAATGACGTACACAATCAATGTGACATGTCATTTGTGAAACTTGTTTTCCTATTTGAATTAGGAAATTTTTCTCATTTTAAGAAACTTGTTTTCCGAGATAAAATATTTTTAAATTTTTTTGACGTCCAGTCAAATATGAAAAAATTATTGAACACATCCGCAATAAAGAGAAATTATATCTTTAAGACATAAATGAGGGTAAAATAGTCTTACAAATTTCTTTCTAATTAATATTTTTTTAAGAAGCGTACAAAGAGAAACACAACAAATAATTTGAGACAGGGGAGTATATACTTACTCTATTTGTATATTCGCAAGCAAAATATACAAGCGAACAAAAATATACAAACCGCAGCCTCCATAGCAAATGGAACTATAGTTATAGAGCGCAATCATCAAAACTATAGCTATAAAACCTTATTACGTTGCTATTTCTAAAATTTTCGCTTTATTTTTATCCAATTTACCGTTCATAGGAATCTCGGGCGGAGTTACGAGGCCATCCACGGTTCCGCAAAGTTAATTTATATTTAGAAATTTATTTAATATGTTTTAAATGTTTTATTCAGAATTCAATAAGTTATACATTTTTTTAGAATTTATAATGTGTAACTTAAAATCATAAATTTGCCTCGTGCTTCAACCTACTCGGATCCCATTTGAAAGGGATATAAGGCGAAATTTTTTTGATAGAAATTATTTATATATACTATCAGTTGTGTTTGTTTTATACTTTTCAAAGAAATATTCTTCTAAACTTTCAACATTTATTCATTTTTTCTTCATAAATTCTATTTCCTCAAGTTCTTCAAAAAAATTGAAGATAATTTTCAATGTTTTTGAAAAAAGATCAAAACTGAAAGAAAAAAATCCATGTAAAAACAAGGGTCAAGTTGCTATTATGGGATTGTAATCATTTGTGAATTGATTATGAGGACCAATAGTTGTACAAACATTTGAAGACTAAGTAGAGATGATTAAAGATAAAAAGTAAAATAAAATTGTGACTATCGATGCCTATGTAGACATTAAAATTTTGTGGGACTCTATAAGATTCGTTCAATTTGAGTTGAGACTCTACAAGGTGTGTTCAATTCAAATTAGGATTCTTGGAGGCTACTCAACTCTAAACTCTAGTTTACGCTTATACAAAGGGTACACAATTCCCTTAAAAGGCATCTCAAATATCCCATAAACTCTTAGGCATTTTTAAAGATCAAGATCTCAAATATTTCGCAAATTCATGAAATATTTATAAAGAGATCAAATTCAAATCATCTTAATTCGAGAAGTTCGCCACTAACGGCCCTCGAATTATAGAAATCAAGTCCAAATCATCCAAGTTCGGGAAATACACCACTAACGACCCTCGAATCATGGACAAATATCTTATGAGAGAATCAAATTATAGAAATCAAGTCTGAATCATTCAAGTTCGGGGAATACGCCACTAACGGCCCTCGAATCATGGATAAATATCTTATGAGAGAAGAATCAAGGAAGGAACAGAATTGTCCCCGCATTGATTTATCAATAAAATATTCTTGTTTCTTCAGATTTTATTTATGGTTGATTTATTTTTCCATATACTTAAATTTTTTTACAAACGGTCTCATTCATCTTAATTGAGGAAGTTACTGGACAAACGAAAGAAATACGAAAAGAGCACATGCATTTATTTGAAATAAAAGCACTAGTGTAGACATATAGTACCTCCCACTAAAGAATCGCAAAAGTAAATGTAATAAGTGAAAAATCCTCTTTCCCTGCTAATTATCAAGAACTTCGCGTTGCCACAATTAAACCATACCCTAGAAAAAATATAGAGTCGTAGTTATAGAAGACCCTAATAACTATAGATCGAAACTATCCAATTTTCTAAATACCAAACACACCACTAGGGGTGTACAAAACCGAACCGAAAACCGAACCAAACCGCAAACCGAGTCAAACCGGAAAAAAAACCCGACTAGTGGTTTGGTTTGACTTGGTTTGGTATTGGAAAAAAAAACCCGACTATATTTGGGTTGGTTTGGTTTTAACTAAGAAAAACCAACTCGAGACCAAACCAACCCGACATTATATATGTAAGTTTAAAATTTTATTTTATAAATAAAAATATTTACTTTGATATAATTTTAAAATATTTCTTATACTATTTCACAGTTTTTATCTTTTAATATATTATTTCAAGTTTAAAGCTTAAAATTCGGAATGGTCCAATAAAGATTATAGTTCATAGATGTTGATAATTATAATAAAACTTAAATCAAAATCAAATTAATACTAATGCAAAAAGAAAAT